>JBBJLR010000018.1:10057557-10075882 GCA_037577145.1 Brachypetersius gabonensis
CTGAGGCTTAAACTAAAACCTGTACATACACCTGTACTGAGGCTTAAACTAAAACCTGTACATACACCTGTCCTGAGGCTTAAACTAAAACCTGTACATACACCTGTCCTGAGGCTTAAACTAAAACCTGTACACACACCTGTACTGAGGCTTAAACTAAAACCTATACACACCTGTCCTGAGGCTTAAACTAAAACCTGTACATACACATGTCCTGAGGCTTAAACTAAAACCTGTGCACACACCTGTACTGAGGCTTAAACTGAAACCTGTACATACACCTGTCCTGAGGCTTAAACTAAAACCTGTACATACACCTGTCCTGAGGCTTAAACTAAAACCTGTACACACACCTATCCTGAGGCTTAAACTAAAACCTGTACACAAATCTGTACTGAGGCTTAAACTGAAACCTGTACACACACCTGTCCTGAGGCTTAAACTAAAACCTGTACACACATCTGTCCTGAGGCTTAAACTCAAACCTGTACACACACCTGTACTGAGGCTTAAACTAAAAGCTGTACTGAAACCTGTACTGACCTGGTACTGACCCAGACCTCAGGGGCGGTATCAGTGGAGGTGTACCAGGCGTGAGTGAGGGTTCGAGACAGACTGAGTGTTCCTGTGGGGTCCGTCCTCTTTAGAGTTCTGGTTCTGGCCTGCGTTCAGGAGCACGGAGGGAGAAAAGCCTCATTAGAGAGCTGGACTTTCAGAATGGAGCTCCGCTGGCACTAAACCCACAGGAACAGAGACGCCTCTGTTCAGCACAGAGACACAGATCAGCAACCCACACTCCACACATTAGTTATCTACAATATATTAAATGCTATCATTTTTTCCCCCCATTTTTGCATTATAACTGGTTCGGTTTCAAACTAAACAGACACGTTCTGTGTTTTGAGCAAATGATTTTATACTTGATGTTCTCTGTATAACGAAAACCACATCATTCTGAATTAGTAAAAGAATACCAAAGAAATGGAGGACAAAACAAAATACAAGGTTTAGAGCGTTAAACATTGAAGAAAAAAAAAAGTATTACATATTCCTGACTGACACACACACACACACACACACACTCTCACACTCGAGAACACACTTGACTCCACTCTTTATTTTAACTCCGCTCTTTATTTTCAGTGTAGTTTTAGTATCAGTTACCAAGAACCCAACCCGCACTTCTGGGCCATGCTAATGTTAGCTTAGCCCAGAGTTTTGCAGCTTGCTAAGCTGTTTAGCATTAGCTTTGCCTGTCAGACTGCAGATGAGGCCTCTGTCCACAGAGGACACCGCAGTTTTACAACACCCCTTGCACACTACTCCACTCTCCCTGTTCTGTCCCACCTCTACCACACACATGATCTGACTGTGTAAGAGTGTGTATGAGGGTGTGAAAGTGTATGAGGGTTTATGTGTGTGTTTCTGAGACTGTGAGTGTGCAAGAGACTGAGAGAGTATATGAGCGTGTATGTGAAGTTGAAATTGAGGTTTATTGTCATATGTGCAAGGTACAGTGTACAGAGCACAATTAAATGCTTAGTTGAATACCCTTCACAGATAGAACATAAAGACATAAGACATAAAAGACAAAGCATTACATATACATGAAGGTGAAAAGTGGCAGTGCAGGGTGGCTGGGGTCCTTCATGATGTGCTTAGTTTTCCAGAGACAGCGTGTGTTGTAAATATCCGTTATTGCAGGGAGTGGAGTGCCAATGACCCTCTGGGCCAATTTTCACCACCCTGTACAGAGGGTGTATAAGAGTTCGTATGAGGGGGTGGTGTGTGTGAGAGACTATGGGAGATACTGTGAGTGTATAAGAGACTGAGAATGTGTATGAGTGTGTATGTGGGTGTATGTTTGTGTGTGTGTGTGTGAGACTGTGAAACTGCATAAGAGACTGTGAGTGTGTAAGAGACTGATAGAGTGTATGAGGGTGTATGTGATTGTGTGTGTGTGTGTGTGTGTGTGTGATACTGTGTGAGAGACTGTGAGTGCAATGGAGAGACTGTGAGACTACGTGAGAGACTGAGTGTATAAAAGTGTGTGAGGGTGTACAAGATACTGTGAGACTTGAGTGTGTAAGGAACAGAGAGTGTGTATGATGTATGTATGTGTGTGTGTGTGTGTGTGTGTATGAGAGAGTGACTGGATGGGATGGCATGAGAGCCCATAAGTGCACTAGAGACTGTGAGACTGCGTGAGAGATTGTATGGGTGTCTCTGTGTGTGTGTGAGACTGTGTGTGTTTGAGTGTGTAAGCGACTGTGTGTGTATGAGGGAGTGAGAGTGATACTGTGTGAGAAAGCGTGAGTGTCTGAGACATTGTGTGAGGGAATGTATGAGTTAGTGTATGGGAGTGTGTGTGTGCTACTGTCTCATCCTCAGGCTGGGCTCAGTGAGTGAGGACTAATATGACCTGAATGTCTCTCACCCGCACACAGAGCTCCGTCTCTCCTCGCCTCGTTAGGGGACAATGTTTGTTTTGTTTCGTCTGTTTCTGAGAGTGGAGGTTGAGGTGGTGGTGGGGGGGTTTGGAGGGTGAGAGTGATTCAACACGGTTACCGGGGCAACCAGCCTCGGCCCCCAACATTTAAATCAGGGTCCCAGGCAGGAAAGCCCACACGGCCGCGGGCCGAGACCACCTCGCTTTCAGGGGACAGGAAACTCAAGAGTCCCGCTCTGATTGGCCGAGAGCCGACGGCAGAAAAAAGAGTTTTTCCATCGCATTTGTCGACAAACTTTTGTATTGGAGTCCCATGGCGACCGAAACAAGAGTAGGTGACGCGAGGTCAGGGAAAGGGGACGGGAGGCCCCACTTCTCTCCTTCTCAAGGGTCTAAAAACACCTCGGCCTGTTTTTCAGTGTCTCTGCCAAACCAGCGGGGACAGAGCGGGACTGTCCCCAAAACCCACACACACTCAGACTCACAAAACACACTGAAAATTATCAGAACTCACAATCAACTTTTATTTTTAAACCCTGCACCAGCCAACCGTCTCCTCTAGCATTAATTTTAATTTGTAGCTTTTTAAGTGATGAGCCTCTCACATGCACTTTTTACTCATTTAAATGTCGTTTCCTTTGTAAATCTCTTAAAAATGAAATGAAATCTCTTAAAAATAAAATTTCCCTGCAAACAGTCTAAAGTCACCGCCCAGACTTCATTACACTGAGGACTCATTTTTCTGATCAACAGCGCCCCCGAGGGGCAGCTTTTATTCAGTACAAGGCCTTTCTATAGGAAGCATTCAACAGGGAATGCAGTGTCAGATTGTTGTTCCCATTAAGCCATCACCCCCCTCCCCAACAGGAGACTAATAAACCCCCTGACAGGAGTGTAATATCGTCCCTTTTGGTCCCTTCCTTTTCTGCCAGGGGGTTCTCCTTATCGGTGGTCTGTGTGTCTAAAGCCTGCTGTCCCTCTGTTCCAGCTCCAGTCGTCCCTTTGCCGCAGGAGCCAGTGCTCCATGTCCTCTCTGCTGCCCATTTTCCTTGTTTTCCCCCAACAAATTAGTTCCACAGCTCCTTCATACACATCCCATTCTCTCCATACCCACTACCAATATGACCCCACCATGGATTTTACTTACATTAAGGGTATTTTTAAATTATGATTACTCTAAGGCTCTTTGGCATTTCCTGTAAAACAGCCATTTTGGAGATACAAGGCTTTGTACTGACAGAGATGATAAATGTCCCACTTGTGGAACTAATAACGGTTTATCTTATCTTATTAACGCATGTTTCTTGCAGTGAGAAACAGGTCAAGACACCAAAAGAACACCAGTTTAAACAATTTACTTCTGTCGTCAACCTGATTTTTCACAAGTACAGATTTTACAGAGAGAGCGAAAAGCATTTCACAGAAAGTAAATAAACAGAACGAACTGAGAGGGGAAGAGAGAGTGTTACTCCACAGTGACGAGCACAGATCAGCTACAACGGCACAGAAGTTACACTCAAAGCGGTCGAACATTCATGGCTCCTCTCCTGCCGCACAGGCTCGCTCTGCCAGCAGCAGGTCCAGGAACAGCACGAGCACTGCAGCACAGTCAGTTACACGCGAGACAGTCACGAGTGCACCTGGGCAGGAGGCCACAGCTGCACTCCACAGTAAAAAAGCTCTGCTGGACACCCAGAACTCCCAAACCCAGAGTCGACACTTCCTGCTGAACAGGAGACGTGTCTGGATTACTGGAACGCTGTCTTTCCTGCTTTGGATTATTCCTGAAAAACTGTTCTGGCATTTGTGGTCTGAGTGAAAAATAAACATAAAAAAAGGATGAAAATCTTCAGTTGGATCAGCAACACCTTCTCGTCTCCTGATGTCCAGGGACACACAGATCGGAACTCAGGATGTGAAAGACGTGGAAAAAATGAACGAGTGAAAAGGTGAGTGTGAGATGATGAGTGAGAGCGTTCTTTAACGTTCTTTTTCCCTGAGGAGACAACACCTCCTGGCTCCGCCTTCCCTCTTTCGAGCACTGACATCTCATTTTAGGCCTAAAAAGTCTTAATATAAATCAGAATTGAATATACAGATGAAAGCGCCACCGAGACAAAATAAAATTCACTGCAGAAACTCTGGAGAAAAACCCTAAATAAAATAAAACAAACAGTACTGATCCTTTGGAATGTGTCCGCTGACTCTTACAGAAAAACAAAAAATAGCAAAAAGAGCAAAAGTCCAGCAGAGCCCAAAAGTCTGAGGACAGTCTAATAATATCTGATTCATTAAAAACAAGATACAGTTTCAGTAATAAAAGACTAAACTGAGGAACTCTGAGGTCTCTGATGCAGGTCAGGTTCTGGAGGGTCAGACTGTTCCTGAGTCTGCACTGGAGCGCAGGATCTCAGGTGGACCTGGTCTGATCTGATCTGATCCTCAGAGTTCTGCTGAGCTCAGACTGAGCCTAAAGAGCGACTTCACCAAATACTATGAAATTCAACTTTTCACTCATAACTGGCTGATGGTGCAGTATGGAATTAAAATATGAATTAAATTAGAGGTGAAATAGTTGTTTTTTGCAGCTCTTGCAGCATTTGGACCCCACTGCATTTGCATTAATATGTACAGAGACTTCTTTAGAAGAGTAAAAATATCAACTGCGTTTAAGACTGAAGGGTGGAGACTGTATTCATCTGTTCTGATGAAAAGCTGTTACATGGTGTTTGTAATGAAAATGAAATCAATCTTCTTAATGTACAAAAATGATGATAGTACTTATTATATAACAATAACTGAGAAGGTCATCCTGCAAGATTTTGTAGAAAAGTCTGACTGAGGTGTGACCTGAAGCCCCGCGGAGTTTCAGGTGAATTTACAATAAATAAGACTCAACAGTGTTCTGGTCAGCAGCCCCCAAGTCTCAGTGGTGAAATGTGCTAAAAATATTTTAAAAAATACAAAAACACTGCAGCTGAATAAGATTAACATCATTTACAACGCAGACACCTTCCAGTTCTATAAACACAATGAACACCTGCTTCTACTCCACATTATCTCTCTGTACACAAAACAGAACGTCCAGATCAGCAGAGGGTTCAATTATATTCCAATTAATGAACATTTTACACTTCACAGTCGATTTACACTCCCTATCGTGCTACAACAGATTCCTTTCACATCTCACTATCTATTAATATATAAAACTAATCTATTTTTTTTCTGTTCACACAGAAGCAATAAACCTTTTTGGACTGAAATGTGAGCTCCAGTAAAATGTGAGAGTAGAAATTTAATGTTTCTGTAGGCAGTGGTTCTAAAATTCTCCTAAAAAGTCTGCAGCAAAGATCTCCTCTACGGCCGTCTGGCCTGAAAAACGCTGCAGGGGAATCGGTTTGCTGTAAAAGGACAAGACGTTTATGTACATGAAAATGAACACAAAAAACAAACAGACAGAAAAATTGTAAAACTCTAAAAGAAATAAGAAAATGTGATTTTATCTTGGATCAATCTTCACGTGGCGTTTGTGCAACTCCTCCTCCTCTGACCAATAAAAATACAGCTTTAATGCTACACAAGACTCCAGGTAATGCGCCTTTACAACCTACATCCTCAAAAAAACAAAAACAAAACAAAAGCAATAATAAAAAGACCGAACGGAACCAAAGGTTTCACGAAGAGCGCTGAAGGCTGAGGTGCTCTTCGCCGTGCTGTGTGTTCAGTTCTTCAGGGCTGAGTTTAGATGATGATATGTCCCTCTAACTCTTCTGAAGAGAGTAGAGAGTAGAGAGAGGGGGAGAGAGAGGAGAGGAAATAAGAGAAGAGGAGAGAAGAGAAATAAAGAGAGGGAAAGCGAGAAGAGATGAGAAAAGAATAGAGGAGAAGAGAAGAGGAGAGAAGAGAGGAGAGGAGAAGAAAAGAGATGAAGGGAAGAGAGGAGAAGAAATAAGAAGAGAAGTGAAGAAAAGAGAAGTGGAGAGGAGAGAAGAGAGGAGAAGAGCAGAGAAGAGCGGAGAAGAGAAGGGAAGAGAGGAGAAGAAAGAAGAAGAGAAGAGAAGAGAAGAGAAGAGAAGAGAAGAGAAGAGAAGAGGAGTTTAGGGCGTGAGACGTCTCTTCAGGCAGTAAAGTGAGAAGATGGGAGATGTTCGGTTACCATACTAGGCTGGTTCCTGTAGGCCGAGGTGATTTCTGTGATCTGCCGCTGCAGTTTGTGGGAGGTGGAGAGGGTGTCATCGTCTTCTTCAGCGTCTCGTTCCGATTCTCGTTCCCTCTTACCTGTGACGCTCCCGCCTGTGTGGAGCAGACGTCCTACAGGAGAACCGAGGAGATCACGGGGTTAGCCTGCTTCACTCTGGACATACTGCCTACTGCCTACCAGCGACTAGACCTTCTCCCATCTGGTGCAGATCCGCCATTTCCATTACCTGGATGCTGAGGACCTGCAATCTCATGAGACAGTTTGGGCTGGTAAAGCTGACTGCTGCTCACTGTGGCCTGACTGGAGTCTGGAGACTGGTGGAAGCCTAAAGAACAGGGAATCAAATCGCTCTATTATTACTCATTACAACTTACAATGAAAAGAAACAAGCAAAAACGATCACTCCACAGTAGAGCTGCACAATATGGACAAAATATCAGTATTGTAATTTTACTGCGAATGCGAGGCCTGAAAATATTATTTTAAATGGTACATTTACTCCCCATTCATAGTCAAAATAGGTATAATAAACTACAAAAAGCCTGTTTTCAAATCAATGTTTTGATTTAAATAAAATAAATGCAAACAAATAAATGTAAATAAATCTCCTTATTTTGGCTACAGCAGTTTAGCCCCGCCCATTCATGCACCAATTCGCCAACCTTTAACGGTTAAAAATCAGAATTTTTTTTTTGGATTACATGTACTTCTTGATTCATCAGAACACCCAGTATCTCATCTGGAGCTGATTGGTCACTCTGTCAGAAACACTGTGATTAGTTAAAGAGCTATATTGTAATAACGATCAGCAGCTGACGTATTGTGCAGCTCTACTCCCCACATTGAGATGATGTTCAGAGTGAAGTATGATCCGCACCCAGCTGCTGCTGCTGAACTCTGTTTGGTCCCTGGTGTTCCTCATTGTCGAAGTTCAGCAGAATACTCCCACTCCTGTTACCGCCAGCAACTGAGCCGCCCGACACAGGCCCTGCTGTCACAGTGTTGGTAAAATTACAGAAAATCTACATAAAACCTCCTTCAGAGGAGTTCCATCAAGTGCTATCTGCATCTGCACTGTTTTAACATATTTTATGTTCGGAAAGGGGACATGCATCACACTGTGTAAGTCAGGGGTCTCAAACTCTGCTCCTGGAGGGCTGGTGTCCAGCACAATTTGATGGTTACCCTCCTCAAACACAATCACTAAACCTGACCATTAACTGGTGAGGTTAAGCAGGTGTTTCTGAGCAGGGAAATCACCAAATCCTGCTGGATCAAGGCCCTCCAGGACTGGAGTTTGAGACCCCTGGTAGTCCACTCAGCTAAACACATTGTGCAGGAGGCACTTCCAGACCTGGTGTGTTGGTCCCGGACTGCTGTTCTCCGGGAGAGTAGGCCATGCTGTTCCCGTTCCCACTGTGTGTGGATGGTACAGAGGCCAGTAATCCTGTTTAAACAGAGGTTTGTAAGCTGAATCATTACTGTAGTAAAAAGTTCAGACATCCTAAGTAAACAAACAAATCCTCACTCCCTCGACTTGAGGGATTCGAGGATGGCAGTCCAGCTGGATGGTAATTCATTATTAGTGGTGGACAATAATTTCTGAATATATGAAGTGAGAGGAAAATGTAATATATAATATATTGTTATAAGGTGTAATATATTTTACATATTTTTCCATTTTTACACAATAACTGCATAACTGTTGAGCGGCACAAGTCAGTGTTTCCCCCATCATTAAACATGTCAAGCAGATGAGATATAGACATAACTGGTCACACTGACTGCTTAGCATAGGGTCATTAATTTTATATCCTCATGTTTTAGCCAAGGGTAGCATTTCTTCTTTAAGAGAAAAGAGACACCAGCGAGAGTGGCCACCTTTTGGACATTTGCAGATATAAGAAGAAATTCTTCAAGACTTAACAATCTTCTTGTTGAGTGGTAGAGAGTCCAAACTACATTTTGTGCTGGTTTATGAACTGCATTTCTATAGAAATATATATGAACTATTCCTCAATCCAAAATGATGTAAATGTAAAACATTTAGTCACTCACTAATTATTCTGATATAAATGAGTTGACTATCTGGGATTACTGTTAGAATCCCATTTACGGCATTTAGCTGACGCTCTTACCCAGACCGATGTACATCAGTGCTCATGTAGTCCACATGGGTTTCTTAAACCTGTAAAGCTAAACTATTAGTCATTCTATTCCTTTCTCTTATGTCTTCAAGTATGAAAGCTGAATTTCAGCAGAAACTCACCTAGTCCTCTGTAGCGGGACAGCTGCTGGTAGATCTGCTTCATCCTCTCGATGTTGAGGCGGCTGGTCTCCGCATGGTTCACCATGGGCTTGGGGTAGTGGATTCCAATGATGCACTTTGCGGCGGCCTGCACTGCGTCCGGGGCATTCCACGGATCGTAGATGTACTTGGCAGGAAAACCACGGAGAACAGGTAAATATCGTCTGGAAGGACAGGGAGAGATTAAACTGCAGAGTCTCATCATAGATACATGAACTGTTTCGCGTGGTGGTGGTCAGGTTCCCATTTTTAGCAGAAGTAGCCAATATTAAAAAAAACAAACTGCAACACTTGGAACTTGTGTGAACTGCCACAGGTAATAGACTACACAGAAGTCTGTTACAGAAATGAAGTTACATACATTCTTACAGTTCTGGAGTCAGTAATGCTGGTTTTAAACAGCTGTGGCAACAATCAGTGATGCTTAAGGCAGACTTTGTCCACACAAAACTCAAGATTATGGTAGTCAAGCAAGTATCACCATAGGGATAGCCAGGAGTACAGAAAAGCCTTACTGGAAGTCAAAGCCTATGGATCTCCAAGGTCCCAGGGACAGTGAAAGGTCACCTACCTACAGTTCCGTCTTACCAGAGCCCGGATAGCGGGTGGTCGATGGCAGCACAACACTCAGACGCGGATTAAACCAACAGATCCTGCCTGTGCTGAGACACTACGGAGATTCCTACTATAATACGCGTTAGAAAGCAGAGGCAGTGACCAACCCCTCCCGCCCCCACCGGATCCAGCTGGTAAAAACAAAAACACCTCCCTCCTGCCCCCAGCCCACCCAACCAATCGAACGTCAGGGTTGAGTAAGAGGTTCAGGTTCGCTCCCTGCCCCTCGCACTGTTACTGATCGCTTTTGAGACGACAGTGATCCCAAGCCAAAGCAGAGAAACCTGCTAGCTGTCAAACGAGCAATACAGTATACTGTCCTCCACCACTCAGTGGCCCCCTCGTTTTACCAAAAGGGACCACAACCCTTTCGCCAGGAATATTCACATCCTGCCTGGTCAAGTCATGGGTGTTTTTCTCTCTTCTTTTTTGCTTTGTTTTCATGCACTTGTAAGTGAACACATTACAGAGACTGAGGGCTCCACCCCTCGGCACACCTGGCCCACCAGCGACACTTAAGGCCAAAGACTGAGACGGAGCTGCTTCCTTGCACAGGCAGGGCTGCATTTAACACCAAGAGTGCCACTAAACATTTCAAAAAGAGTCTGATAAGGAGGAGTTGACCAAAGCTAGATAGAATGGTCGACATCCCTGGCTTTGGACCCCACCTCCCATCATGCCCTCTGGGAAATGCATTGTGGCTCTCTATGCATTAAATACAGGCCGGGCTTCCTATTTCCTTACCAAGCGGTTAAAATCCCTTTTGATGAAACAAGATGCTACTAAGCTAAAGAACAGGCTACTGTATTGCCCAGAGAAAGAGCATCAAGCTTCAACCAGAATCACAGCTAACATGCTTCCAGATGCTTTGGCTAAGAATGGCTTTTGTCTTAAAAGCAATCAACCACAATTTACAAAGGGGAAAGGGAAAGCTGAACTTTTCACCCAATCCCCGCAAAGACAACAGAAACACAACACAAGCTTTCAGCTGAAATAATGCAAATACTGATATTACTGTGAAGCTCTTCAATCAAGCAATGTTTCATTAGAACAGTAAACGTTAAAGGAACTTTGTCTACGCCTGAATTGAAGTAAATGCACTCAGGATGAGGGTTTATTATCTGATCATTATGTGAACAGAGGATCTGAGGTGTCTGGCCCTACTTACATCTCCGTCAGGGTTAAAGACCTTGGCTTGTGGCTGTGAGGTGTGTTGCCTATCACCTAGCAGGGTGTGCGTTCGGCAACGTTACCAACCTAATGAAGTCCCCGTTGGGGTCGGTGCGCCGGCCGAAGCCCACCGGACAGTAGCAGTGGAAGAACTGCTGAAAGAAGGAGCTGCAGGAGAGCCACATCCAACTGCCTGCATTCACACTCCAGTCTGCGTCCAGCAGGAGCTCCTCAAACACCTGTCAATCACAGCACCGGTCACACACACAGGGCCCGGCCTCCACATCTCACCTCAGAAACTAGTTACGCTGACAACCTGCTTGTGTTGTTCCACAATGTTGCATCATTTTGGTGTGACATATTTACTCTATTATTGGTAAATCATGCAACAGATTTCACCACAGAGGCAGGTTCCCTGGGATTTGGTTTAACGCCTTCCTTTCTGTCAAAGGACGAAAAGGCTTCTTATTCAGAGCACAGGGAGACGAGACATGCTCCCTGATGATTCATTACCATTTAAATAATTGCAATGAACAACTTAATTGCCCTTTTTATGCCACTATAAGTCCAAAGTGGCCCAACTTGCAATTGGGTGCTCAAAAATCACCATATATTTCAGAATCCGCCCTTTCGTGGCCATCTGTGCTTTCAGGAGTCCTGCAGGAAACAGACAAGTGTGTAGAAACATAAATGCTGGGACTCCATTCTCTCTCTGAATGTGTTTCGGCAGGAAATCTAATCCACAAAGGGCCAGAGTAGCTGCAGGTTTCCATCATAAAGCAGAAGCATCTGACCAGCTGACCATGCTGAATCGGGGAAGCTCCTGATTGGCTGAAACAAAACCCTACACCTACACTCCCTGTATCACAGCATATAGACGAGCATCTGTTTGCTGTGAAATGGTGCTGAAATTTGATGACTATAGAATATAACTGAGATTATTTCAAATAATTGCAATCAGATAAATCAGATGTAAATAAACCAGCACTGGAGCACTGTGGGTTTGCTGCTGCCATACACCTGCATGGATCAGGTCAGATATTATTATTATTATTATTATTATTATTATTATTATTATTATTATTAACATTTTATCATATCATTATCTATACATGCTGTACGAATCAGACAGAGACGTAATGAAAAGCGCATTCACACTCATCGAGATGGTCACAATTAACAGACTTTCTGTTTTGAGTGGAAAGTTCCCTAATGAGGACACAACCCAGCCTGCAAAGCAAAAACATCTAGATCTAACATGAACATCTACAGCCTTTGGGGTCAGCAGCTGATGTCTGATGGCTTGAACTTGAGATAAAAACCAGTAGGTTTCTATGGACAGATGTAGGATTAAAGAAAAGATAAAAAAGAGCTGCACTTCTGATAGGAGCTGAATCAGTGGGTTTCTGTGGGATGAAGGAAAGAACAGGGGGTTAGCTAATGAGTGTTATATCTATACGCGTGCAGTCTGAATGTCCTTGAAAAGGGCTGCACGATATGTGTGGCGATATTTGTCTGTAATACTAACCACTGAGGGCTGGGTGTTATGATGAATCGAGGTCATCCTGTAATCCAACAGAAGCCTAATTATTTTAATCATTAACCATTAAAAGCTCTGATTGGATGGTGGTAAATATATATTTTAAAACGATGTATATTTTTTGCAGACATTGAGCCTTTTTCATTCCAGAAAAGTGATTATATGGTGACTTAATACATCACAAAATCGCAATACTGATATTCTGTGTGTATCATGCAGCCCTATATTTGAGTAAAAGATGAGACCAGGTTTGATTAAAGTGAAGACATAAAATCATAAAGACATTATGTAATTTTTTTCCTAATTTGAAATTTAACTCGTCATGTACACATGCAAAAGCACCTTCATGCCTTCCTCCCAGCTGATCCACAGATCTCCCCGGGTGAGGAAGCAGGCCACAGCGTGCCGGGCCAGGTGGTGGATCCAGCCCTCCTGCCTCAGCTGGGTCATGATGGCGTCGATCCAGGGGAAGCCAGTCTTAGCCTCGGCCCACTTGGCCAGAGCCTCCGGGTTCTTATCCCAGGGGATGCGCACACAGATGGGGTTTCCCTCCATTTTGTCGAAGCGAGGGTTGGTGGTGGCTGCGGTGTAGAAAAACTCCCGCCACAGCAGCTGGCCGTAAAGGGACAGGGGAGGAGTGCTGGTCTTCTTCACCTGGAAGGAAAACGCAGGAACACAATGTCAACAGACTGCTGGAACAGGTTCTCAGTGTCCTGAATTAACTGATTAACACTAATGAGTTGTTGGGTGGGGAACCTTTCTGTTAGCCTCTTAGGTCTAGTTCAGAACTAAAGAAAATACATTTATACTCAAACACGACTTGCCAAGAGGCTTAAACACAGAATGCGAATTCAAAGCCATGCGTTTTCAAATTCCATTATTAAAATTCCCCAGTAAGAACATTTAGCTAGACAACGTCCAAAAGTGGTGATGATGGAAACATTTTGACAGACAAATGATTTGTCATTAGGCCTGATGTTGAAAATATGAGTTCTCTGAGGAGCAGCTCAGGGCGACCTTTCTGTAGAGGTCCGTGAGTTTGAAGTAGAAGAGGCGACAGGAGAGGCAGCCGAAGCGCAGGTATGGGCTCAGGCCAGTGGGGCTGGCCAGCAGGGAGTTAGCGTTCATCCTTGGTCTTTCAAAGTTTGCCACCCAAGCCTGGCAGAGAAAATAAATAATAACTCACTTCGTGAAGCGATAAAATAAGAAAACAAGAAAACTCTGAAACGAGAGCGCCAGGGTTAGGTCCAACAGTTGTTCTCCTCACTGGCTCCAGGTGATTGATTCATGCACTCACATGGCGGGTTCTCGTGTAAGAACCAACAGTACAGTGTTTTAATATCTTCATGTCCCATACCTTCCTCTCCAGGTGTCTCTCAATCCTGGTTAATGCCTCGGTTTCTCCGCCAGGCCACACCACCGAGGGCAGACCCTCCGTGTCAAACCCTAAACACACATTTCAACAAATAAACAACTTCTTTACACAAACACACATACATATATATGAGTAAACTGATTTTTAGCTCACTTTAATTGCTTACTTGACTTTGTTTACCTCAGAGGGATGTTCTTCACCATTTGAAATGGTGAAATGGTGACAGGTGTGATAGACTGTTCTCTCTCTATATATATATATATATAAAGGGATACTCAATATCCTTTATTCTAACAAATAAATTTACAGTACGTTCAATATTTTTTCTATTAATCATCGTTATTAATTACCTACAAAAAGCCTGCTAATATAATTATAATGTGGATCACCAGACCATCAAGAGCTGAAACAGTCACGAGTGCATTTAAAGTTAAAGGACAGTCTAGAGTGGGAGTCAGACCTGCACTGTTACAGATTCTCTCATCTTAGAAAGGAAACTGGCTCATTAGTTGTTCCCTCAACAACTTTCCAGTTGAACAAGAATGAAAATCTGCAGTTTAGGAAATAAATATATATCTATATGAAACTGTTCAGTGTCTCTCTAGAGAACTTTCACTCAGAAAATCATAACAGGTCAGTTTACATTTTTTACTGGTGGACACAGAATTTATACGCTTACCCAGTTCCTCCAACGAAGGCACGCCGTATTTGTCCCCGTGGTCCTCGGAGACGGGCGTGACGCAGCAGCCCATGAGAGCGCTGGACAGCATCTCCACCGGCATCTCTGGGGGGTCCATACGGCTGATCAGTGTCTGGAAACGCTTGTAGGTGAGAGGCGGCTGACCCCCGTTCAGCTCGATGATTCTGTGGGAGGACAGGAGGGTCGGGTGAGATTTATATCATCAGACATCATCGTTTTCCAAAATCTGATATTTTTCCAGTAAATACTGGACTAAACCCCCCGTGTCTGTGGAAAACCAGTCTAAGCAGGGTTTTAAAACGGTGGTGCAGGAGCTCCTACTTGTCCAGGTTGTAGAGGGTGTGTGAGGTTTTGACGATGACCTCCACTCCGGCCTCCATCGCAAGTTTTTTAATGGCAGCGTCCCGCTCCTTCCCAAATGGCTCCGAGTCATACTCGAAAGTCAACCTGGAGATTTCCCACTCCTGAGAAACACAGCGCACAACATCCATCACTCAAAGGACGTTCCAGATCTCTCACTCACACATTAAAACAGATTCTCCATATTATCTAATAATCGGCAACATCTAGAGGTAAAATAGAGACAACGGTTAAACAAAAACTCTATTCAGCACCAGGAATTACATATTACTCACTGAGATTATCATAAACATCATAAGATTTATTATAAACATCAACTAGAACATCAACACCAAATGCACATAGAGAGAGAGAGAGAGAGAGAGAGAATGAGAGAGAGACAGAGAGAGAGAGAGAGTGAGAGAGAGAGAGCATAGAGAGAGAGAGAGAGAGAGAGAGACAGAGAGAGAGCATAGAGAGAGAGAGAGCGAGAGAGAAAGAGAGATAGAGAGAGAGCATAGAGAGAGAGACAGAGAGAGAGAGAGTGAGAATAGAGAGAGAGAGAGAGAGACATAGAGAGCATAGAGAGAGAGAGAGCGACAGAGAGAGTGTGTGAGAGAGAGAGAGAGAGAGGGATAGAGAGAGAAAGAGAGAGAGAACAAAGAGAGAGGACATTGAGAGAGATAGAGGGAGAGACAGAGAGACAGTGAGAGAGACATACAGATAGACGGAGAGAGAGAGAAAGAGAGAGAGAGAGAGGAGAACCCACTCCTTCTTTTCAGCTTGACCTGACAGAGTTTGCACTGCACTTCACTTTTTGTTTACTGTTTGTTTTTTATTTTTGTTTTTTTTCCCACATCCCTGTTTGACTGTCGGACTCTGTGGTTTAAGTTCCTTCTGTTTGTACTGCGGTGAGAATCTCCAGTAACCTCACAATTCAATTACGATTCAGAAGCTGTGATGTGATGATAAAATGAATGATCAATGTATTTGATGCATCTATACAGGATTTCTTTTTTCCGCACATAGCGATGACTTTTCAAAGCAAATTATTTGTAATTGATCCACAGTAAACTTACGTCCAATACCTTTTATTCATAAAACAAATGGAAGAGATGTGGCAAGTCAACTGGAAGGACATTTTCTTATTATGATCCAAATTTTGACATTGTCCACATCCATATCGCAACACATCTAAGATTAGATCTCACAGCACGACACACGCCTGGCACCAACACTCAGCTATCAGGTGCAGTTCTACCATCTTCTGGCAATAGGAACACATTACTGTCGGCAGGAGCGCCGGAAAAATAATCTATTCAAGATTGTACTTATATAAGCTCTTTATTTTTTAAATATGTCAATGTTGATTTAAAAACATGACCCATCACTAATAAAAGACTGAAGGAAGCAGCTTTAGGGTTAAAAGTCACCAAAATCTGTATCACCTTGAAGAGACGCGGGAAAACGTTGGCTGGCTGACCTCGGATGACAAAAAGGCGGGAATTGAGCTTCCGGAGGTTGGAGTCAAGATCATCTAGGCACTGAAGGAGGAATCTGTAGAACAGATACAAACACCAGTTACTATTGGGCACAAATAGTCATTTAAAAAAAACTAAGGCAATTAATAGGGCATTTCTTTTCTTAATTCACTGTAAAAATATTAGAAAACTCCATAACTTTAGCTCAGGACACTTTTAAGGCTTTGTTTGCTCCCAATGTCTTAAATTCAGCGAGGAAACCGTAATTATGTACTAAAATGTGAATGCAGTTACACTGAAAATCACAGATCATCATACACATATGACTGTTTATTATTAAATTATTAAATAATAAGAGTCACACACTACCCTTCACACACACTGTCTGAGAAACACACACTCTTCACACACAGTCGGATAAAAACACACATCACACACAATCTGAAAAACACTCTTCACACACTGTCTAACAAACACACTCTCTTCACACACACTGTCTGATAAAGTCTCGTATTACATCTTCTGGGACTAGAAAATATTTTATATAAAAACCCACTGTATAACTGCAGTTAAGTAATTATTACTATTAATCATTCATTCTGAGTCGACTTTGCTGAGTAGTCAAGCACAGTGTATTTAGTGCAGGTCATTTCTGGGGATTTTATTTGGACTGTCTGCGTTTCAGTTTTCTGGTTCTGATTTTGATTTTTTACACTATCACTCTGCCATCTGTTGTTTGAATATTGAACTGTAGGTGGAGCCGGTTGGAGCGGTGTGAGCTGCAGCCTGTGTGAGACAGGTGTGGCTCCGCCCCATCACCAGATTAAACCCTGAGCTTTACTAAAAACAGTCCATTCCTTCCTGGCAGCCCAGAGTCTCAACGCACAGCTGCTAAGTTTCCATTCACAGATTTCTGCACCAGAAGCGCTTAAACAAGCTCCTTTTTATACACCTGCTCCTGGAGGGGCAGACGGTCCAGGACTTCCACCTGTCAGCTAACTCAAGAGTGTGAACGAGCCACAGTTAACCTTTAATCCCTTCATTCAACCTGAACAGACAGAAGAAGAAATCTGGGTGTGGGATACAGGAGGTCCTGACCTCCTTTAAAGAGTCCATTTTACCGTCCTCCCTCAGGTTAACAATTACAAGGGAAACAAGAGCCGTTTTATAAAGAGTTTACCTATTTTAGGAGAAACCTCACTTATCAGCTCCAAAATATGTATTGCTAAATATTCAAAAATATTTTTACAGACGAATGCAGAATGATTATTTATAGCCACAATGGGTAAACCATCTAGGCAACACTTCCCCATATATTTATATTCTAGAGTTCTAGACTTTCTTGTACGTTAAAGTGGTCTTTAGGAACAGTTCTCCAGGCTTCCTGAAGGACTTTCAGAGCCAGTCCCTGAACCGGACCAGTTTCAGAGGAATGTTTCTGTTGGTTAAGACACACAGTGACCTACATAAGAATCATAGAACAAAGCACAACAAAGAGCCTCTAACTGAAGTCCTGAACCAGTGAAGAACCAGGAGCAGATGATTCCAGATGATCAGGCGGTGATCAATATACTGGTGGTGCTGAATGCTGAGTGGGTGGAGCTCCTTTATCCGGGCTCCTTGTAGACACTTTGCAGCCTGTCAGTAAAACATTTGTTCCTATTTCTTTCATTTAATCTACTCAATATGACAAAGACAAAACATTTTGACAGAAAATAGTATTTTTACACAAACAGGGAGACTCAAACAAAAAATGAAAAATTGAGGGGGATCAAGACTTTTGCACAGTAAAAGTATTTATGTAGCCTCTATTCTAAATGGGGCTATATAAACAGATAGGTAGAAAGTGCTGCTGATATGGTTTTACCAGATCAAATGTAAATATTCTGGATATAAATACTCGTTCTGCAGTTTGAACAGCTCCTCAGTTGGGGTCTAAACCTGTTGGGTTGGTTAAGACTGGTGTCTGCGAACAGCAGCCGATCTCATTACTGCTCTAATTCATCTGGAGGTCAGGACGGGTCCCCAGACTAGTTAACCCTCCACCTGTGTGTGTGTGTGTGTGAGGGTGCGTCTGGTGTGTGTGTGTGTGTGTGTGTGTGTGTGTGTGTGTGTGTGTGTGTGTGTGTGTGTGTGTGTGTGTGTGT
>JBBJLR010000018.1:10082249-10092256 GCA_037577145.1 Brachypetersius gabonensis
GAGAGCTGATTGGTTTTCATTCTGCATACTGAGAGCTGATTGGTTTTCATTCTGCATACTGAGAGCTGATTGGTTTTCATTCTGCATACTGAGAGCTGATTGGTTTTGTTTTTGCATACGGAGTGCCGATGAGCCCATTCGTTCTGACTTTGTTCATGAGTGCCCTTTAGTTCTCTAGACCAGTGGTTCCCAACCTTTTTTCCTTATAGCCCCCCTTGCCTGTGCCCAAGTCAAGCCAAGCACCCCCAACCCAAACTCCTACCCACACTGATGCACAAAAAGTGATCAATTACAAACTTTTACTTGCAAAAAATAAACAGCAGTTGTAGGTTTTTGTTCCTATACTCTTAGACCCCAGGTTGGGAACCACTGCTCTAGACGGTAGGAATCTGCTTTAAGCTGCTGGAATTACCTGTGTATTCCACGGTGCAGGAACTCTTCAGGTGGAATCCACCTTTAGTTCTGTCCTGTAGAGCGCAGTGGAAGTGATGAAATTCCGGCTTCTGCTGCACATTGGTGGTATGTTAAAGGTAGGATTCGAACCCACCCCTTTATTGCACTATGTAGAAAGTCAGTATTTTACCACACAACATAGGGAGTCAGTAGAGAGCAAGTATTTTAGTACACTATGTAGGAAGTAGGTATTTTACTGTATTATGTAGGGGGTCAGTATTTTACTGCACTGTGTAGGGAGTCAGTATTTTAGAGCAGTATGTAGGGATTCAGTATTTTACTGCATTATGTTGGAAGCAGGTGTGAGTATTTCAGTGCACTATATAGTGAGTCAGTATTTTACTGCATTGTGTAGGGAGTCAGTATTTTAGAGCACTATGTAGGGAGTCAGTATTTTAGAGCACTATGTAGAGAGTCAGTATTTTACTGCACTATGTAGGGTATCAGTATTTTACTGCACTATGTAGGGAGTCACTATTTTACTGCACTATGTAGGGGATCAGTATTTTCCTGCACTATGTAGAGAGTCAGTATTTTACTGCACTATGTAGGGGATCAGTATTTTCCTGCACTATGCTGGGAGTCAGTATTTTAGAGCACTATGTAGAGTCAGTATTTTACTGCACTATGTTGGGGATCAGTATTTTCCTGCACTGTGTAGGCGGTAAGAATTTTACAGCAGTATGTAGGCAGTCAGTATGTTACTACATTATGTAGGGAGCGGGTGTCAGTATTTCAGTGCACTATATAGTGAGTCAGTATTTTACTGCAGTATGTAGGGAGTCAGTATTAAAGCATTATGTAGGATGTCTGTATTTTACTGCACTATGTAGGGAGTCAGTATTTTAGAGCACTATGTAGAAAGTCAGTATTTTACTACACAATATAGGGAGTCAGTATTTTACTGCACTATGTAGGGAGTCGGTATTTTACTGTATTACGTAGGGGGTCAGTATTTTACTGCACTATGTAGGGGGCATGTATTTTACTGCAAAATGTAGGCAGTCAGTATGTTACTACCTTATGTAGGAAGCAGGTATCAGTATTTCAGTGCACTATATAGAGAGTCAGAATTTTACAGTACTGTGTCGGGAGTAGGCCTGCACGATATTAGGAAAACATGCAAAATGTGATAATGTAGTTGAGTGTTGCGATGGCGATATAACATGCAATAAGTGAGCAAAAACTTAGCCTTTACAGTGTTAATGTTTTTCTGCTTTGGATTTGCTAGTCTATGCAGAAAAAAAATGAAATGCAATATTTCCATTCCAACATGTTTTTTTAAAGAATTTACTTAAACAGAGCATTTAATGCCTCCCATAAATCATTTGAACTATTGAACATTGTTGAAAAAATCTGAAAATATATTTTTAATAATTTTAAATCTTAATGTAAACATTTTTTACGCCAGAAAAAAAATAGCAAAAGGAACAATTTATAACAGTATCACAGAATATGAAGAAACTGCCAAGTGATTTTTTTGCCCTCTTCTCTGTGGCACTGGGTGAAGATCTTTGGAAAGACACCATTTATTGCAGTTCAGTCAATGAATGCGATATGGATATTTTTTCGCAATATGGATATTGCAAATGTTGATATCGCGATGACGGTAAATTTGCCATATATTGTGCAGCCCTAGTAGGGAATCAGTATTTTACTGCACTGTATAGGGAGTCAGTATTTTACTGCACTGTATAGGGAATCAGTAATTTATTGCACTGTGTAGAGTGTGTATTTTACTGCACTATGTAGCATTTTAGGGCACTATGAAGGGAGTCAGTATTTTGGAGCACTATGTAGGGAGTCAGTATTTTAGGGCACTATGTAGGGAGTCAGTATTTTAGGGCACTATGGAGGGAGTCAGTACTTTAGTGCTCTATGTAGGGAGTCAGTATTTTGGATGTGGGTAAATTTCTTAGCTGAGTAAAAGAAAAAAGTCAATTAAAATCTGACTTCACATTCCTTGTTTTTTTCTTTTATTTCCAATTTACATTAATTAAAATCGTAACAAAACCAGGACGAGAAAAAAAAAAGAACAAACAAAAAAACGATCATGATCATAATAATATTAATTATAACAAAAATATACACACCCTCACGCAATTGCACACATCCTGCTCGGGGACACGCCGTTGCCACGGGAACCGAACTGCAGCTCTTCCACAGGAGCCCCTCCTCCCGCGGCGAGAACTTGGAGCAGGCTGTGCGAGTCGGGTGAGGCTCGCGGGGAGAGGGTGTGGGGACCCCGGGAATAATGACTGAAACTAATAGCACCTTCTGAAGACGGACCGAACCGAGCCAGGACATGTCCTTCTGCCTCAGACCCTCCTGACCGACCTACGATGAGTTTACACACATCCCGATTATAACTTTGGTCTTTTTCTCTTTTTCGGCGTGAGGTAGCTTTTTTAATATAAAAAATGAAGATAATACAATTAAACAAAACCAGAAATATCGTCCAAATTTATTTTACTTTTTTCGGTAATGGGACCAACACTTCCTAACATGGGCAGTCAAGGGAAGAATAATGAAGCTAGAAATAAAAAAAACAAAAACAAAATCAAACAAACAAAAATGCATTTCCCTAAAAAAGTGTTGGTGTGCGTAGACACGCCCTTGCTCAAACACACACACACACACACACACCTGCGATGGTGAAAATATAGATCTTTACAACAACTGAACTGAGGCTTTTCGTTAATATACACAGTAAATGTTGGCTCCGCCCCCCAGGTGTAACGGTTCTACCTACAGAACGTGGTGTTTTTTGTTTTATTTTGTTAACACGAGTCACAGTCAGGAAGCAGAGGGAGGGGCCGAGCAGAGGGAGGGACCGAGTGGAACTGGGTGTGGTCTTATGGTCTTAGTGGGAGGGGCTATTGTGGTATCCAAGCAAAACTGCACCCAGCTCTAAAGCACCGCCCAACCGACTGCCGACTGTGATGTCATCTAGCCATGTTTCTCCATCTCTTCACTGGTTCAGTCTCGCTCGTCCTCGTCCTACGCTCGGCGCCCGTCAGGACGAAGGACTTCAGGGAGGCTTCCGGGGGAAACATGGCTGGATTTCAGAGTGAAAGACTCGTGGGCCAGTGCTGCTTAGTGCTGGTCTCCAGGGCACCAAACGTGGACAACACAGCTTTTGTGTTTTTGGAGAAAATAAAGCAATTTTTCAATTTGTCATTTTCCTTTCCTTTCCTTCCGTATTTCTTTATCTGGAGAGTTTAATGCTTCTTCGTGGAGCTACTGTTTTTATCTTTTTATATTGTTCCATGTCTTATATCGTCTTCCACATTGTGTTTTTGTGTTTTGTTTTGTTTTGTTTTTTTTACAAGAAGCAGACTGGTCCAATGTCCACTCCAAACTCCTGGTTGGCTCCGCCAATGTCCATGGGAGCGATGTCCACGATGGGCAGTCGAGTCGTCTTCTGTGTTTTGTACTCGATCACAGTCTTGCCCCACTGACCCGTATGTTTCTGCAAAAGAGAACATAAACATTGTAAACATCTCCACCATCACCAACATCAACACCTTCAACACCATCAACCCCATCACCAACATCACCACCATCAACATCATCACAAAACTACTGCTACTCCAGTTGGTTGCTATGCTGTTGCTAAGTGGCAGCTATGTTGTCCAAGATGGTTTCTAGGATGCTAAGGATTGGTTGGTGGTTGCTAGGTGAACGCTAAAGTGAATGAGTGTCAGTGATAGAGGCGTCCACTGTGGTATTATCATTAGTAATTACATTTGAATTGTCTTAAAGAAATCCTTACGGTTCTTCATAAAACCAGATGTGGTTGTTTTTGCAGGTCTCACCTTGCAGCCGTCCTCCAGAACGCCATATGTGAACCGGCTGTTGCCCTCTGCTCTGATTTCCACGTCGTTGGAGCCCTGCAGCAGAACAGCCTTCTTCAGGTTGCCGGTGTCGGTGTCCATGTAGGCCACGCTGTTCTTGCAGTGGTAGGTGATGACCTGAGAACCTTCGCTGGACAGCAGTCTGAGGAAGTTCAGCTGAATGTTGGCTGCACTCTGGACTTGGCCGTTCTCAGCATAGCTGAACTGCAGGAGAATCAGACAAAACACTCGTTACAAAAAGCTGTAAAAACCTCAGAAAACACTTTCAGCTACACGGCCAAACCACCTCCTGTTTCTAAACAGTGTTCCTGATCCAGAAACATCTGGAAATCTTGAATGGGTTCCAAAAAAAGTTACACACGAGCTGGACCGCAGGGACCATAGAGCAAGACATGAAACTAAAACAGCTTCTACATCTAACAGGTGCTTTTTTAGGATTGTCACGACCCTACCCTGTTGAGGCTGAGAGAGATGGAGAGCACCAATGCGGACCGGCATTATGAGTGAAAAGGCTTTATTAACAAGATCAGAACAAAACGTAAACCTGGCACGAGGGCCGAAACAAGAACAGAGAACAGGAAGGGCACCTAGATGAAGGTTGTGTGAGGGTACGCTACCGTGCTGGGAAACAGGAGGAGCAAACCATAAATACAAGACTAAGCAGACCAGGAACCAATAGGAAACAACAAGCAAACACACATGAGACAGAACAGGTGACCAGGAAACCAGGACTGATAACAAACAGGTGAAACAGATAACAAGCAAGGTAGTCCGGGTCTCAAGGGAGACCCCTAGTGGACACAGGCAGGAACTATCACAAGGTCCCCAAGTACAAGCATAACTAACAGAAAGGTCATAAGTATACACATAACATTAACCAAGATATAACTGAAGTATACTCATGACATAACCAAGGGTTCAGGCTCAATCAATAAACAAGGATAAGACCTAAACATCTAAATAACATAAACAAGGTTTAGGCCAGATCGTTACAAGGATCTTACACCAGCATTCGCTGTAACTCTGGAAACCATCAGACTCCTTCCAGGAACTGCAACTCTTTTCAAGTGCCTCCAGTTTTCACCGAACTGGGCAAGTCAGCTTTTATAATCTCCGCCCCCTCCCTCTGCACTGAGCCGACGCTGGTCTTCTATTTACCAGCTTTTAATTTTCAGTTCAGCCTTAAATGGTACTACAAAAGGTAACCGATGGACACGTTTAAGGTGAAATGGAAAGTTGGACTACGAGTTCTTTCTTCAATGAAGGGATCTCGTTTTTTCATGTATTGTTCTTTTTTCTTATTCCACTGTTTAGTGAACTGTTTATTATTTTTTATGATTTATATGCACTTTGCATTATTTTCCTTGCAGTTTTCTTTGTGCTTGATTTAATTTTACTGTACTATGTTTTTTTTATCACAGATTTATATATACAGACCTATAATGTACTTTTCTTCAAGAAAGGCGTGTGTGTGTGTGTGTGTGTGTGTGTGTGTGTGTGTGTGTGTGTATTAGGTGGTGCTTTGACTCACGTGGAAACCGCCGTTCATGCTCTCTCCGAACCACACGTGTTTGGACGTCTTGCTCTTGCTGGTCCACCAGTTCTTGCGTGGGATGGTGGGGTTGGTAGGATTCACGCAGGTCTCTCCAGTCTCCATGTTGCAGAACACCTTGATGGCATCAATAGAGCTGCCGAGGTTCGGATCCACCCAGTAATCACCTGCGGACACGAGTCATCCAGAGAATCAAAACCAGAACCAGAAACCGAGCCAGAGGTGAAGACACTTCATAAGCCTTAACAGAACCACATGAATAACAACGTTTCGGATCAGATCAGAGCAACGAAGAAACTAATATTTGAGGTGAAGTGCGGTTCTAGTGGGGTGGGGTAGTTTCTGTAATAACCAATCACATTGTTTCTGACAGGGTGACCAATCACAGCTCCAGGTAAGGCCTGTGAGAGGCTAAAACACTTCTTATAACTTCAGCATGAATGGGCGGGGCTAAACTGCGACTGGCTGAGTAAGCTGATAAATGTAAATTTGCTGGTTTTGTGAGATCACAGAAACTGATTTAAAAACAGGCTTTTTTTTTTACAGGTTAGTTTCTATATATGAACTGTATGGATGGAGGAATGAACATACTTTTAAAAATTTAAAAGTCTATTTCGTGGCCCTAGTTGTTACTGCATTATTAAGGCAGCAAAATGCAGTTTAATAGCCGAGTAATAATAAGCCCACAATCGGCAGAGTATTTCCTCCTGTGTGTGTGTGTGTGTGTGTGTGTGTGTGTGTTCTCACCGCTCTTCCACTCAGGGTGGCAGAGTTTGAGGTCTCTGCAGGTGCGTGCTGGGTTCTTGCGGGAGCCGTCAGGGCTGCGAATGTCCTCGATCTGACTGTTGATGGACTTCAGGGTTGCGTCCACCTCCACATCGTGCTGCCTGAGGGAGGCCGAGGCCTCGTCCGCACGCATGTAGCGCAGGGGGTCGGGAGCCTTCTCCGTCTGAGACAGTCCTGCGAACGCCGACATGTCGATGCCAGGGCCTGGAGGACCAGGAGGACCAGGGGGTCCGGGATTACCAGGAGGACCCTGAGGAACAAGATCACACAGAAGAGAGAGATCAGAAACACCAAAATCCTCCAGTCTGCACTGTGGCTACAAGTCTGACTTTATTATCTTTGTCATAGTAGATAGTCAAGTAGATTAAATGAAAGAAATGGGAACAAATGTTTTACTGTGACAGGCTGCAAAGTGCCGCAAGATGTAAGGAGTGTATCAAATTTACGGTGTTCCAACCACTTAGGGCTGATATAAGGTAATGCACTCTGTTCTGATTCGCTGACACTCCATACAATTTCAGGAGGAATAGATGGGGCTACGCTGCTGTATGCTGAGGGGGCGGGGCTAAACAGATGTAGGTTGAATGGGCGGGGCTAAAGGGATGTGGGGAGAATTGGCAGAGCTAAACTGCTGTGAACTGAATGGGTGGAGCTAAACAGGCTGTTTTTTGAATATACATGATATGGACCCTTTAAATGCCACTTTAATCAACATCTTTTGTGTCACAACTGCTGAAGGGGCTTTGATTTTACTCACAGCTGGACCAGACTCTCCAGAGCGTCCACGAGGTCCAGGGGGTCCGATGGGTCCAGGCTGACCGTTTGACCCATCCTTTCCAGCAGGGCCGACTGGTCCATGGGGTCCCTACAAAGCAGAGACAGTTAAACCTGACATCTACAGCATCATCATCTCCAGCTCCACACATCTCACACGGATAGCCCTCAAGCCTCCTTTTTCACACATCTGAAATTCTCACCTTGGCTCCGGAAGGTCCAGCAGGTCCAGCAGATCCCTGGTCACCAGCAGGACCCTGGAACACAAGAGCAGTTTCAAACACACTGTGTTAATAAAGCACAGAACCAGTGAGAGGAAACACTCGCAGACAAAAACTATGAATGAAAACTCACGGGAGGTCCAGGAAGACCCTGCAGACCAGTGAATCCTCTGTGTCCCTTCTGTCCTCTCTCTCCAGCCTCACCAGTCTCTCCTTTATCTCCACGGGGTCCTTGAGGTCCCTGCAGGAGAAATCAGGGTGATCCATATGATAACACCACCCTCCCAACACCGTTCCCCCCAAATCTGAATAAAACATGTGAGCGTCAGTAAGATGTGCTGCACTCTCTGCAGCAGTGACTTACAGCCATGCCTCGAGCTCCAGCAGGTCCAGGAGGTCCAGCAGGTCCTTGTGCGCCCTACAGAACAGGGAAGGGAATGATAGCATTAAAAACACTAATGTGGTCCAATGCTAAAGAACTACATCATCATTGCAGAGATCCAATGTTTTAGGGGCTGGTGCTGAAGATCTACAGGATCAGACCTGAGGATCTGCTGTGGGACGACTAGAACTTTCTATACTACTTTCTAAACTTCTTAAAAAGGACAGAAAGGTCCTGACTGTTGCTGTTCTGATATATTCATTCTGTGCACTTATGATATTTGTACGCCACAATTAATTCAGAAGTGTCTGTTTCTAATGCGAGTGAGCTCAGTTTCAGGCTGTGGACTGTGTGCACTGGGGAGGTGGTGCTACAGTGTTTACATACTATGCCAAACCGTTTTATTTTAAAATCAGATGAAAATGTGGGTTTTCTATGATGCTAGGCCCTTTTAATGAAGTTCACCTGCAGTGAAGCAGGTGTTTCTGTTGAAGTTATTATAGTGTAATTAATGAGATGTAGATCATGTTTGGGATGTGATGGTGTGATCCTTAAACCCCGTTTCACTCCGGGGTCTCAGACTCACGCTCTCTCCTCTGTCTCCTTGTTTGCCAACAGGACCAACAGGACCAGAAGAGCCAGGAGCACCAGGAGCACCAGGAGCACCGATGGGACCAGTGTTACCACGTTCACCCTGCAGGAGACACATCACATCAACATCCAGGGATCAGGGTCTCTGTACCTGTGTCTGCTCACTACTAATAATACTAATTATATTGCTCTTGTTTTAACAGACAGTAGAGCATTTTCACCTTCACACCAGTAGCGCCATCTCTGCCAGGAGGACCATCAGCACCAGGAGTTCCCTGAGAACACAGTGTAACAGTGAGGTCAGTTATTAGTACAGTTCTTGTCTTATTCTGTCCTCATTCCCTCAGAAGAGATCACTCTAATTCAGCTCCATTTGTGAACAGCATGATTCTGATTCATTTGAATTTTTTAAAACTAAGTCCAGTTTCATGCACTTTGGCCAGAGGAGTGTTTTACCTCGCGTCCAGTTTCTCCAGCAGGTCCAGTCAGTCCAGGGGGTCCTACAGGGCCGGGGGGACCTCGGTCACCAGCACCGCCGGGAGCTCCTTGTTTACCAGGCTCACCCTGAGATACAGAGCAGAGCGAGTCAGGTGTGATCTCTCACTCAAAAGCACATTATTATACATAGTGTGTGTAATAACGATCTTTTATTCTAGACTGTTGTGTTTAGCTTTATTTTATTATTGTTTTGCTGCTCCTTCTTCGGTACGTTCTGCCATAACAACAGGCTTTTCTTAATGTTAATACATTATATAACACCGTTTTAATATCATTTTAATTACTGATTCCTGTCAATCATACGTCATTCTCCTCAAGCTCTTACATCAGTCTGCAGCTGGGTGTCAGCATCTGTGTGTGTGTGTGATTTTGTAAGTCAGAGAGACTTATTTACTCACAGAGGGTCCCGGGAGGCCTGGGAAGCCCCTCTCACCCCGCTGTCCCGGCAGACCAACAATACCACGCTGCCCAGCAAGACCAGCAGGACCAGAAGGACCATCTGGACCCTAAATATGGAAGAAAAGGAGAGCAATGAGAAGCCTTATGAGGCTCGGTGGTGCAGAGAGTGGAGGAGAACTGGGATGGACACGGTTTGAGTCTTACAGCTGGACCATCTTCTCCAGGCTCTCCCTTCTCTCCAGGGGCTCCAGGAGGTCCACGCAGTCCAGCATCTCCTGCTCTTCCTGCTGGGCCAGCATCACCACGCACTCCCTTAGGACCATCTTTACCAGCAGGACCAGCTGGGCCAGAAGCACCGGGGTTTCCCTGAGAAGGAGAAGGACAGAGAAAACGGATAGAAGAGGAACAATAAAAATTTAATAAAATTCAGATTAGACATTTCCACTTATATTCGCATTACAGTTTACATACGACTATCCTACTATATACAAACA
>JBBJLR010000018.1:10184239-10199750 GCA_037577145.1 Brachypetersius gabonensis
TGTGTGTGTGTGTGTGTGTGTGTGTGTGTGTGTGTGTGTGTGTGTGTGTGTGTGTGTGTGTGTGTGTGTGTAAATGTTTTAGGCACGGGGGAAGGAGACGTGGAGGACGCTGAGAAACTGCTGCAGCCGTTTTTAAAGCGCTACCCTAAGGTGCGAGAAGCTAACGTCATTAATCATACCTGTGATCAAAAAAAAAATGCTGAAGTGCCAAAAATATACTTACGTTTGAAATGTGGGATTGTAGCATATCAATTTTTATCATAATAATAAAGTACAAAATGTGCAATGTTGGGTGCTTAAAAACGTGTTGGTTAAATTGTGTATACAGTACACATTTATAGATAGATAGGTAGATAGGCAGGCCATTGGATTTTCATATAACAGAGATCATCTGTGTTGGTGTTTCGCACAACCCATAAAGCAAATTTCCTCCAGGAAGCGGACTATCCTTATGGTTTTAAACCCTATACACTGTCAATATGTGATGCTGAACTTCATGTCTTGTCTATTTCCTGATGTGTTAGATAAGGTGTGTCACTAAAACATTGCAGAGCATGGCATCCTCAGTAACGCAGCTCAGCAGCACTGAAGTACTAGTTTTCTTGAGCTGTGTTGTCTGACACACCTCCAACTCTTCCTCCCACTAATTAACAAAGCAAGCATAGTGCTGTTGTAAAATTACAGGCTGTGGCCTCAGAGACGGATGTGCTTTCACTTCATTGTCATTCGGAGTTCTTCATCAACACTGATGTGCCTGTTCTATTTGTAGGGGTCCATCTTCTTGTTCTTCGCTGGTCGAATAGAGGAAATTAAAGGCAACCTGGATGCTGTGAGTGGCCACGAGTCCAATCCATGCACAGAGGAAAATGTGTGCCTGTGTTTCTTTAGACACAGGCAGCCTAAAGGATAGAACCCAATAGAATAGAATAGAATAACTTAATTGTTATACTGACAAAGTCCTACATGTCCTCTTGTAATTAGATTAAAATCAGCTACATAAGTTCACATAAGATCAAAATAATAATCAATGATTCCTTGATATGTGTATATATAAAAAAATGATTATTTAAGATAATACTATGATACACTAAAAATATTTATAAAACCTGTGGTTATGTCTGTATATTTCAGGCTATTAAGCGTTTTGAGGAGTGCTGTGAAGCCCAGCAGGCCTGGAAACAGTTTCATCACATGTGTTACTGGGAGCTGATGTGGTGTTTCACCTATAAACGACACTGGAAGATGGCCTACTTCTATGCAAACCTGCTCAGCAAGGAGAACGCCTGGTCTAAGGTGAGATTTCTTGTCACACATTAAGGATGGGATTTTATGCAAGGTTTCAGTCCATCATGTTGTGGTAGCTCTGCACTTCTTAATGTAAACAAGTTACTCCATTTGGGCACTGGGGCAACAGAATAATATTGATGAGGTTTCAAATGGCATGATTGCATGTTTCTCTCTGTTGCCCAATCACCATTGGCTCCCACACAAATGGTCCAATCATCATAAGTCTTCCGCACTAATGTGGCCTCTGTGGCCAATCCGAAACCTCATGAATTCCGAAATATGACTAACAGTTGAACACATTGTGAAAAAAACTGATTCTAGCAACGGAAAGTGGGCAGTTTCTTGACTCAGTGATGTTCCCAGTGGGGCAACAGTGACTGTTGCCCAAGACATGTGATGTAAACGTGCTACCAGTAGCATTTCAAACGAGGTCTTGCATTGTCTGACCAGTATATTTATGTGGTGTTTGGAGCAGACAGGAGTTTGTAAAGTAAAATGTTAGCCATCCGTTAAAAAAACCACACCACAGCACACAGTGTAAAATTATTTCTCTACGTTTAAACCGTTTACCAAGAGAAACAGTGGGCTACCACCAACGGGGACCGCCGGCGAGCAGTGTGCGGGGACACCACCTTGTTCAAGGGCACCTCAGTAGTGCCACTAGCAGTCCTGGGATTTGAAACCGTGACCTTCGAATCAGAGCTCCCTAACCACTAGGCCACTTGCCGCCCCTGGTCAATGTGTGTCAGGGTGATGTCAAATAGTGCTGTAAATAGTTAAGTCTAGGTACAAGTTTTTGGTCTTTAAAAATGTTTTGGTCCATTTTTATCTGTGAATTTGTCATGAAATAGTCACACAATGTAAAGGGTTGCTTTCAAATGTATAAACTAAACAAAAACAGAAGAGCAATAGTGGATCCACTTAAGTGTATCCACATAAACACTTACTGTCCACTCTATTAGTCACACCTACCTTGTTGGTACACTTTGCAGATATAGTTATTGATAATAGTTCCTGCTGCACAGTTTGTTTTATTCATTCTCAGCTTGTAAACCCAGGACACTGCTGACTGGATATGTTTGGTGGACTATTCTCTGTTGAATTACCCTGTGATGAAACATTTGTCTCCAGGTTTACATAATGGTTAGATGAGTAGGAAAATTGTGTAAATCAAATGCTTTCCCTGAACCTAAAGCAGCTAAACACCTACAGGAGAATTTGGACATGTAGAGCTGTGTAAATGTAAATGTAAATGTAGAGTAGCCCCTCATTGAATACATTGAAGCTGTTCAGATAGACATTTCATATTGTTTTTTCCTTTATTTGGAATGGTCAGATTGTGAAGCTATGTGAAATAGACATAATGAGAGAACAAGTATCTCTTAACGTTGTGTGCTTTTGTTTAAAATGTAGCTTTTGTAACCCACTGACAAAACAATTTCCCCCGCAGGCCACGTATGCATATATGAAAGCTGCCTACCTCAGCATGCTGAGTCGGGAGGAATGCCAGCCATTTGGGGAGAGCGAGGTGGCATTGTTCAGGTAATGACAAAGTAAAGGGCCAGCAAGCACATTACGTACTTGATAAATTGGCAAAAATGCAGATAATATTAAAAACAAACTAGAACTCATAAATGTAAGAGCATGGGTCATTCAGAGTCTGTGTCTCATGTTTATAGCCTAAGTAAAATGTAAGCCTGTTATCAGCCTTCCAGTAAGTGGTTCACAACAAACTACATTAGTGACCTTTACTGTGTTCCTTCAGGCAAGTGCCTGGGCTGAAGCAGAAAATTGCTGGGAAGTCACTACCCACTGAGAAGTTTGCCATCCGCAAGGCTCGACGTTATAATGTTGAACACCCTATACCCCTTCCTGCTCCTCCACTGGTCAGTAACTGTACTTATTATATATATATTCTCAGTATATTACTTTCTGTGTTATATCTAAGCAATCTATTACTCATTTTGTTTTATCTGATTAATGTATGTGTATATTAAAGTACAGTGTACAGTGTGATTATATATATACACAGTAAACCTTATCACAGGGGTTTCAAAGCAGGCTCACGTATAGTGAAAAAACGCGAATGTTGTGTTTTGGTTTTTTTAAAAAAAAAAACCTAAAAATGCCTATTTTTATAGTATAAACCCTAAATATGCCCCCAGATATGCTTCCAAACACTTTAATTTCATTTTAAACTCAGCCTAATACATTACCCGTAAAGAAAACAGGTAAACCTGTATTTGTACTGTACAGTTTACACTGAACTCCCACAGTGCTAGAATGTAAATACTGGTTATTACCCCTCGATAGAGTGCTCTGTAGTTCATGCCTGGGTGTTTTCTTTGGTATAAGCTGGTAAATACAGTAAGAAATGTATTTAATTTACAGTAATAAAAATACTGGGCTTTAAGAAGAGCAAAACGAAAAACACGAGAACACTTGAGATGTTTCAGGGGGGAAATTGGACTGCAGCTGCATCAGCAGCAAAGAGAAATAAATAGTGTACTCGAAATGGCCAATTTCAAACCTCCTGTCTCTGAGTACAGCGGTATTTCACCATCCCAAGATGCACTTTGTGTTCTCTGGACAGTACCAAAAATGTATAGTTATTTTTTTTTTATTGAAATGTAGGTGAATTTACATAAATATTTACACTGCAAAATTAGTAAATTATAATTTTTCTTTATAATTATTTATTGGCACGAAAACAGCTGTGACGCCCAGGCCTCGTCCGCCACACCCTTTCGTCCTTGTGCTGGGTTGTTTATGTTTGGGTGCAGTGCATAACAACCCAGCACAAAGATGAGGGGGCATGGCGGACAAGGCCAGGATGTCACAAAAGCAAAAAAAGGGAAGGATGAAGGATATATGCAGTTTCTGCATATATGTGCAGGAGTTTCAGTGAACAATTATTAGTTGGGTTTTCATAAAAAATGATGGACTGAAAGTCTATGTATCTGAATGCAGTGTCATTAAAGTCCCACAAAAGTTGTAATGTGTAATGGTCAGGTGGCCCAATACATTTGTTCATGAAGTGCTCTAGGTCTCGGCTGGTATTCGCGGGGGTCAAGCATCCCATTACTTTTGTCCATATGGGACCCCCACAAAAAACAGCCTAGAAGCAGAGCCATAGACAGAATACATGAGCTCACAAACACAAAAAAGCAAAAAACTTTCAAAATAAAAGAATAAAAAAAAAACACAAAATAAAATAATTGTCTGCATTAAGTAACTGCCATAATAACACATTAACATGCCCAGCCCTAATATATAAATATATAATCACACTATACACTGTCCTTGTACACATATAATTAGTAGATAAAACAAACATAATGAGTAATATATCACTTAGATAAACATCATGTGGGAGATATTGAGTACCATAATGAGTAACATTCTTCCCCTGCTCAAATATAATATAATGAGTAATATAATGACTAATGTTGTACATACTTTCTGCTTTGTGGTAAAAACCCCACTAAGTTTGTTTATAACCTGAAGGAAGTCCCTTGTGTTGACAGATTATACAGAGATGTGGAGCAGGACCTGTGCTTTTCACAGTATTTTTACTCACAGTCTGTGTGTTTGTCCTGCAGGAGATGATGTATATCTGGAATGGCTACACAGTGATCGGGAAGCACAGAGACTTGACCGAAGGAATGTTGAAGACGCTGGACGAGGCTCAGCAGAAACTCGAACTGCATCCAAGTACTGAAACACTTAAGCCAACACAAGGCCGCTTAACAAAGCACTTAACACTGCAGATAGGGCTTGAATTCTCAGCTCAGCTGTTGCCACATCATTTAACAATGTGTTCTCCCACTGTTGATCCACTACAGACAGCAATATATTTTTCAGAAGCGAATACACTACTGGCTTTTACAGGCCAGATACTTTAAACCACATAAGTGACTGCTTAAATATTACTGAGGCAACTGAGGGCCTTAAAAGATACATGGCATATATAGAGACACAGCTGCTTTGGTATAAGATTAGCTGTTGATGAATATAAAGGGTATACATCAATATAAATATTCATTAAAGGGTCACTCCAGTTAATTCGTTAACTCCAAATAATTTCATTTCCTTTAGTAATGAAAAGATTTTGGTCAAAATGACCAAAATCACTTATGTCCAATGATTTTATTGGTTACAAATCAGAAGCTGTTTAAGAGGCTGGTCACAACCAGTTGTTTACTTTTAATTGGATCGGTGCAGTCTGTTATAGCAGCCAAAGGGGACAAGCTCTCTATTAATTACCTCTGGTTCTCAAAGAAATGTTTTTTGTATGCAGTTTTCCAACCAGGCTGTTCTCTGGGTTCTCCTGCAGGAACAGAGTTCTCTATAGATGACCAGTGTGTGGTGAGTCTGCTGAAGGGCCTGTGTCTCAAACACCTGGGCCACAAGGAGGAGGCTGAACACTACTTCACTCTCGTCCTCTGCAAGTGAGTCATTCTGTTCATTTTGTGTTTTGTCTTGTTTTGCAGGGATTTTTTGACGTTGGAAGAAATGAAAGTGCAGTATAAAAAAACTGCACTTCCTAAACAGAAATGCAAACTCTAAACAGAATTTATAATCCTATTATTTAGATATATATGGAATTCTCTAACTGTGCAAATAATAAAAGAATAGTAACATTAATGTAAAAATTCCCACTTCTGAGGGTTAATGGGAAATTTCCAGCTAATAAGAATGCCCTATTAGGGCTCAATAGTGAATTGACTTTTTGATGTTTAAGCACATGCAAGTGTAAAAGCAGGTTATGCAAGGATTTCCCTTGCTTTTCTACATAATTTTATTCAGGCAAAGAATGGTGTGCATGTTGGAGAAGGCTGGAGATGACCCAGTTTGTTTTATTAGGAAACTATTCTTGTGATGTGAACATTTTGTTCTTTCTCTCTCTCTTTCTCTTTTTACACCTGTCCCTCGTCGTAGTGAAACGCAGATTAAGTTTGACCACTACCTTGTACCTAACGCTCTGCTGGAGCATGGCCTGCTGTGTCTGGAGGAGGGCAGGAGAGAGGAGGCCATCAAGTTACTGGAGATGGCAAAGTAAGACTTTATTCCATAAAACATTATTTCCATAACAAATCTTTGGCAGTATATACTGAGTTGACAGTTTATTAAGTCGATCCTGGTGTGTGGTAGAAATCAGGCAGTACTGCTAGTGTTCAGTTAAAGGACATGATACCTTAGTGGCTTTGAACTTGGCATGACAGCTCATGCAAGGCATGCTGGTTTTTACCTTCTCCTGTTTCAAGGGTTTACTGAAAATGGTGCAAAAATTGTCCTGTGAACAGTTAGGATTAGAGAGGTCTTTGTTAAATGACCAGAATCAGACACACCATAACCAGGCAAATTCTAAAAAATGGCTAAACTGCATATCTAAATGCACCACTCGTCTTTTCTTCAAAAGGCTACAGCTAAGAAAGCTGCATTTTTATTATGTTTTAATTTACTCCAAATGCATAATAATATGATGACAGATGACAATATACATCTTTGACCAATACATCAAACAGCCAATACACACCCAGTTTACTCTGCCCTCTTTACTTTTGAACTGTATGTGAATGAGCTGAACAGCGATCAGTCAGACTGTTCATATGGAACCAATTGTGTCACATATGTGTGTTTGAAACATGTGACAATTACATTAAGTTAATTTTTTACTTCATAAAAATAATAACAGGGGCAGAGAATCATCCCACTGTTCTGCATACACTCATTATTTCTCTTGCTTGTGTTATCACAATATACCTTTAAAGTGGTGAACAGTTATGCAGTTCTAGCAACTAGGAGGAGGAAAGAAGCATTTTGCCTCAGAATTCCACTCACAATTTTTTTTTACAAATTTCCAGCTTAAAGAATTCATGGACAGCAAATTCAAGATGTTCTGAGTATCAAAAGATGTACAATAAGCCACTGCAGTTTGGCCTGCACAAAAGATGGCAAAAGAGACATGTTGGGAATGTGGCATATCAGTGAAACTGTTTTAAAGTTTTTATATTGCACTGAAAAGGGCTACATCACTGCAGACAGATGTACATGATTTACTGCAAAACTCTGTGTTAATCCAACAGATTTACATACATCCACACAGTTGTAGGCAGAAACTTTAACACCCACAATCAAAATGTTTTGTTGATTTTCTAAATGAAAAGAAGTTAGATGTACACAGCGAACTTGTCTGTGCATTTAAAGTGATTGTAAATATGATACAGTTCTAATATTTAATATTTTAAAACATAAAATATTTCTTTTATGTACAATCATTCAAATGTGCCATAACTTTTACACAGCCCATATTTTTATTTATGTGATAGGTTCAGCAAACAGACAGGCTTTGTGTATTAAAAGTGTGTGAGGTTACGTCCTTATATTTTATCTACATTTTTAAATCCATAAACGTGTCATTTGCCCGGGAAAAGCAAACTTTTGCATACAACTGGGCTCCCTCATGCTTCCACATAACACCATACATCTGCAATTTACAAAAACAGTATTAATATTTGTCAGACATGTTATAGAGGGAAGCATTTGGTCGCTCCTTAACATTGTGTGTCTGAGAACTATTATACAACTTATGTAGCTTATTTAGAGTATATGGGATGTGCAGCCCACACACCATGCACTGAAAACACCACTCTGTTCCTCTGCCCTGCAGGCAGAACTATAAGAACTACTCCATGGAGTCAAGGACACATTTTCGGATCCAGGCGGCGCTACATAAAGCTCGAGCCACAGAGCAGAATGGAGTGAACTGCTCACCCTCCAGCCCCTAGCAACCAGGGTCCCAGCAGGGCTCAGAGAGGTCACAGGGTCGACGCGTGCCTTGCTCGGGCCTTCAGAACGAGGAGGGCTCTCAAGAGGGCGGAGAACAAAACACAACCGAAACTGTCAGAGGAGCTGGACCAAGCTTCCGATGAGAGATCAAAGCAAGCCCTCGTTTCATCAGACACACGCTCACTCACCCCACAGGTGCATGCACAGATGTAGGGAGGAGACCACAGCTCGTCTCCGGCCCAGTACGACCCAATCCATCCTTCTGATGTGGACACACTCGCGTTCTAAGCCTTGAATAACGTTTCACAGGGCTTTGAGTTTTTTTGTGTCTGTTATGCCCTCTGACCTTATACACTGTAGCCAACTTGAACACTGGCCATGCTTTTTGAAAAACAATCTTTTGTTTTGAAATCGTTTGAACCGTTATGCACAAACCATCGGGTGACGTATTCTTTTTGGAGGGAAAGTGAACCAGGTTAAAAGCAAAGTTACGTGTCAGAGGTCAGGCAATAAAAATGTACAAGCAATACGCAAATTTTGTTCAATTATGTAATATTGACTCCCCCGATATAAATATGTGTTCTTTCATTTGAAGTCTCCCACTTGTCTGAAAACAGAGCAGGCCCAGCGGCAGTCTCACCTCTCTTCTCTCTGCGTAGGCTGCACAAGCCTAATACAACCTTATTAACTATGTAAATGTAATGCTGGGACTTTGGGGGTTCATTTAGTCGTTTCTCCTTTCTAGTATTTATTGTCTGTGATGCCGGCTTTGTGAAATTGTCCCATTTTAAGTGGACAGCTGAATGTGTCTTTTAGAAAGGCAGTCTCCTTCATGTGGACTTGATCCAGACAGTACTTGAGCTCAAACAAACAAGTCTTTCACATCAGAGCGGGGCAGCCATGTCTGTCTGCTCCAGCCGTGGTGAAAGATGCTTTGAGAACCACTATAGCCTCATACTAAAATAAAGAGAGGTAAAAAAAAAAGAAATAAAAGACTGATATCGATAAATGTTACCGTATCATGGCAAATGACCACTGTGGGAATATTATAACCATCTGAAAAGGCTTATCTCAAACTTTGTGTTTACATCAGTGCATTACTGACTGCTCTTTCTCTGAGTACTTTACATTCAGGAGCAATGCTAGCATTTTGTGGCCTGCTGTATCATTTACAGTTCCACCAAAGTCAAAGTTGAGCCAAAATAACAATCAGATCTTAGTGTTTTAGCACATGACTGTTGTGGTTTAGCTTTAGTTTTGATATGAAGGACTTCAAAAGCTTTACATTCAAACTGACAAAATTCATATTTTCTCAAAGGTGGTGGAACACAGACTTGTGAAAAACAATTAAAAAGTTAATGAAGTAGAATAATTATGTTTATCCCCCTGTCTAATAATAGACAGATAAACGTAATAACCCTTCTGTGGTGTGAGGTTACTGTGTAGATCAATGTTCCGGAGAACTCTGAGTGTTTGTTTTGTAATTTAAGATTAAATTACATAATTACCTTCGTCCATATCTCCTTGTCCTTGCTGTCTACAGAAAGCCTGTGTGTGAGCCGCCTACTGTGTGCTGCTATAGTGGGCCAAGTGTCTAAGATAGAAAGACAGACAAAATAGCGCCATTCAAAGTAGAACTGACGTCAGTTGTTTTATTTCTAAAAGGGAATTCCAGCGACTTCTCATTATGTCTGTATAATTTAACCATTAATATGGAAATTAAATCCCCCTAAAAAGTTGTGATTCGTTTCCATTTCACAGTGGTGGTAATAGGAACCAGACATACAAGGTGTTTAATGCCTCTAAAAGATACCCAAATTAATACATTAAGTGTTTACCCTGCTTTTAGAACTATTTTGTGAAAAAAAAAGGTACATGAAAACTTTACAGTATCTCTACAATGAACCACTTCCCATCAAACCACTCTTGACATTTTGTCTCCAAAATATCAGTGGAAATCAGGATTGGGGGTTTAATGGTCTGATATACTGTATATAAAAAATACTATATATATATATATATATATATATATTTGTATGGAAGAAGTTGACTGGCCCGCAGAGCTCTGACTTCAACCCAATCCAACACCTTTTGAACTAGAACGGAGATTGCAAGCATTAGTGCCTGACCTCGTAAAACTTGTGGAAACTCTTCTAAGATGAGTAGCAGCTGTTATAGCTCTGACCAGCTCCATATTAAAGTCTGTGTATTTGAATGGAATGTCATTAAAGTCCCGGTTGGCGTAATGGTCAGCCGTCCCCATTCTTTTGTCCATACTGTATATTTTTCACGGCTCACGCTATTGTATACAAACGTGCACACAGTTAAACTGGCCTGCCTTGTTAAAATCTTAAGGCTTTAAAGCCTGCTGGTGGACGATCTCATTGGTGGAGGAGTCTCTACGGCAAACCTACGTGGCTGAAGAAGAACCCTTTTGATTGGCTAACGGAGTAGGGGCGGGTCTTATTGCCAGTGTCTGAGAAACCAGGTCTCCTATGAGTCGCCATTGAGAGAGAAAACATTAGATATTGTGGAATTTGTCCACAGAAGGGGGTTAAGCACAAGGTTTACCATAAGGACAGGCACAGGAGGAGAGACTCGTTCCTCTGCTTGGAGGAGTTAGACAAGCCTGAGTTGAAAGGGCAGCCTTTTTGAGACTTTTTCCCAGCTCTTTCTTTGTGTCGACATGGTTTTTTTTTTTTAAGTCATCACTCTCCTCTCCTCTGGCTCTGGCTGGGACCCTTTGAATAGATGCCTAGTTATCTTTAGTGCCCCCAAAAAACACAGATCTGAGTGACAGGAGAGTTAAGTCGTCATTAGTTAAGCGTTTTTGGGGAGAGGAGATGGGGAACTGCCTGAAGTCTCCTACTTCAGACGACATCTCTTTGCTCCATGAGTCTCAGTCGGACAGAGCTAGTTTTGGCGATGGCACAGATCCAGAGCAGGAACCTCCACCTCCTTACCAGGTAAGAGGCTTCTATCACCAGAAAAGAGAAGGATTTACATAAAACGCTGCTGCGTGTGCTACTCGGTGCACTTCTTTGTTCCGGAGCTACAAAGTAATGACATGTAACGACCTCACCAAGAGGAGCCTTAGTCTGTCTTTTGTGTGTAAACAAGGACTTTAAACAGCACACATCTTATGGATGCCACGGTCAAACATTTTAGCTTTCTAAGGACAGTGGAAGCTGCAAAGGGGGGACCAACTCCGTATTGAAGTCTATGAATTTGAATACAATGTCCCTGTTGGTGTAATTGTTGGGTGTCCCAATACTTTTCCTCATACTGTATACAAACGTACACACACAATTAAACTGTCTCGCACCTCTTTGTTCCGGAGAGAGCCACAAATGAACGATATGTAGCAACCTCGCCAGACTCACCAAGAAGAACCATATCTGCCTTTTGTGTGTAAACATGGGCTTCAACAGCACGCATCTTCATATGGATGCTACTGTGGAACATTTTAGTTTCGTACATTAAAGGTGGGCTCTTAATGTTGTCCTTATCAGCCTGTACTAAACTCCCTGCGTGTATTGTGTGGCAGCCCATAAAGCCCAGCTCACCAAATCCTCTTTGTCTGGTGTTTTTACTGGTCAGGCGAGGTCTTAAACCTGATATAACAGTTTACAGGCAGGGTGGTAAGGCTGTTTCACCATGTGAGCAGGTTTCCTGGTCGATTGCTTGGTTAATTCACCAAGTTCGCTCTGAATTTTTATTCCTGCTGTGAAAAGGTGCAGGGGAGACAGCATGCACAGCCATTGCTGCAGGAAATAAGGTGGGGACGAATTTAAAAAGCCTCATTATTCAGTAGCCTTCTATGTCTTTTTATTTCGTTGGGAAGTTTTATGGTGTGGTTGGAGTGTGATGAGTGTGATGCACAACTCTTACAGTAAAGCAACTTTGAAATAGACCCTAGCTGTATTTCATTCATGATTACACTTCTCTTTGGAAAAAGGGACCTGCAGAGAACACTGCGAGTGCCTGAGTAGACATTTGGAAATGCCTTATATATTACAACATGCTAGGTTTTATTTTGAGATGCAGGAAGTTGTGTTTTTGCATCTATTTTTAAGTGATGAGTTGCCTGTTCTTCACAGACTCCCCCGTTTCAGAGTTACATAGTTTGGTAACTTGGAGGAAAATGAGCATGTGACCAACCCATCAGTGTGAGAATTTGTGACTGAAAAAACAATTGTTGTTATTGAAAAATAATCGCAAAGGCCATTATGTAATGTATATTATCTGAAATAATAACAGCCCAGCGAGTAACTGCAAGGAGATTTAATCTTATGGCCTACAGTGTTAACTAACTACAAGCAAATGCATAGTATAATATTGCCTGTTGTCTCATAAAACAGAAAAATCTAAAAGTAATTTTGCGTCATGTTATCTTCTCATTTCTGACCATGTGCTATAGCTGGGTCACATGGCTTATCACCAGATCACAACAGGATCTGACCTCTTAGGTAACCAATATACAACAAATGAACCTTACAGCTTATGAAACTCTGGCACTTCACTTGATACTCCAGTATTATAGTTTGCACCCAGTGATGAAAAACGCTTCTTTTGTGGTCATGGGTTGAGTCCTGCCTTGGACTGCATGGTTTTACTGTTTAAATGCAACTTACTTTAAGCTTAAGCTTTATCTGGGTCTGAGGGGCCGGCTTGATTGATTTTTTTCCCCTAGGTTTTTGTGAAAGCTGTGCTTGAAGGAGGCCAATATGAATAGTAGAAGGTACATCAGAGTTCAGTTTTGAGTACTGTGGTGTAGGAAAATTTCTGCCTCCAGATGTGCAGACATTTGCAGTGTTCTGATGGAGGATAAGATGAGATTTTTGGTGCTCAAGTCCCATAGATTCTCTCTGACAGTCACTACATTAGGCTTACAACATTAGGCTTACTGTGTCATACATTTGAGAAAGTGCATAGCTCTCTCACACTCTCTTTATTTCTCTCTGGGTGGGTGTTTTTCTGCGCTTGGCACTTTTCTGCTTAGCCCAAGCAGAATTCCCCTCAGCTGATCTGTATTGCTATGGAGTTCTTTAGTCTCTGGGGTGCATGATCAGACAGGGGTGTGAAAACAGAGAACTAGACGGGCCTCTTTTTTTTGGAGCCAGACTCACAGAGCAGGGCTCCTGTCTCTTGCAGTATTCTGACAGCTCTGTGCAGCTGCTATTGTTGGCTGGCCGTTTGGAGGTGAGTTTGGACTGTGTTTAGAGCAGACAAAGAGGAGGCCTGGGCCAACTTTGGAACCCAAATCATTTTCAATCTCAGCGCATTCCTGTGCCTCCTGCCAAGAATGCTCGACTTTTTTTTTTTTCCCTCCCTTGTCGGGAAAGAGGAGATCTGTAGATGGGCACAGCATTCTCAGCTTCTTCAGTAGAAATCTAGAGTGTTCCAAAGAACTTTTACCAGCTTTTCTCTGTCTGCTGCATCTGTAATGCACAGTCGTTTACCACAGTGCTGATGTAATTCCCTTTAAAAAGAAGTGAACTCATCGTCTTAAAGCGCACTTTAATAGAAGCCACCGGTGCAGTTTCAAAATTGTGTTGCAATTTGCTTAGATTTTTGTAAATTAATTTATTCATTGCGTGATTGAAAACTGCTGCTCTGTAGGCAATGGCCAGCTCCATAAAATGTATATAATGAGTAAAATGTGTACACACACCATTAAAGTATTTATTAATGCTTACTTTTATGATATTTCTTTGATGGAATAGTGTTTTTGTGATTTAATAATAAAACAAATAAATTAATTGGTTTATTTTAGCATGTTTTTTTTGTGCCTTTTATAAAATAATTATATAAAATTTGTATATATTATGTATATTCAACATTCGTTTTGCAATAAATCTTGTACGCTTGCAGTTTACCTAGATTTACTTTCGTTTTGGTTATTTATTCATTACTTGGTTGAATGGCAAGCACATTTATGTAGTAAATCTAGTATTACTATATGAAACCTATGCCCTCAGCAGTGAAATCCCTGTCTATTATTGGTTTCGGACCCATGCACTCGCCCACATGCACTGAACTGCCAGCCAGTGTGATGCTAGTTGAAGTGGGACATCCCAGTGCATGTTTAGAAGTGGAGGAGGGAGGCCCTCTGTGAAGACCCCTGGACTTTTTCTCAGCCTCAGGCGTGGGTGCATGTCCTAAGAAAGACTGCAACAGCAGGACAGGAAGGAGCCTGTGTTTGTGGTGGATGTCTTATCAGAGCTCTTATGCTTCCTGAATCATGTAGCTGTTGTTTGCAGTGTGAACAGTAGTGTAATAAGCTCAGTTCACTGTACACTGGCTTAACACCAGGCCCCTGCAGAAGCTTTAGATAGATAAGAGACTGAGCTCATGCTGTGAGAATGTTCTCTTTGTATTTTGACCTAGTACGAATGCTTTTTAATATTGATGTGCATGTATTATCGATAACATGGTAATACTGTTCTGCTCCTGAGTTCCAAAAGGCTCTTTATTGACCTTGAAATATGTAGGCTACAGTACCATGTAAAAGTCTTAAACACATGAGAAAATTATATTTATTGTTTTCCTAAGACCTCCCAGACCTATATTGATGGAAGCCCAATGTTACATTACAGTTCTCATAATTGTTGTTAATTCGTTTCATCCTCCATGTGTCCCATAAGCCCCGGGTTGTGTCTAGGACATCGCATGCTGCTGGACATTGCTAAGTGTTACATATCATTTATGCTATCGTTACTTCTTTGCGAGGTTCAGAGCCATAGACCACAGTGTTGTCTGATGCGGCCAAATGAGGAAGATGGCACTGCAGTCTGTTCAAGGCGAAACAGGGGTGCGTTCTAGTGACCATGCTAAGCTAAAATCTATTCAAGACACCCACCATTCCTTTCATATTACTTTGTCTGCTGCCTTAAAACAACTGGAAATCCTTAGGCTGCAGCAGTAGGAATTGATTTTCAACAGTGACTAAATCCTCCTTCACCCAGCCACTCAGAAACACCAGCCAATATTCAGTTATCAGTTGGTTATATAAATTTGAAAAATGTGTATATTGAATCATATTCAGGAACAGTACTATAGATTCAATGACAGCATGATGTGATTTTGCTGTTACATCACTCAAATTGCTACATTAAGATCAAGTGTTTTTATTAATGACTGGTCCTTTTATATTATGTCTTCGCTTCCAAATGCATATGATCATTTTTGTCAAATGATATTTGCTGTAGTTAGTTTTTTGCCCATGTTGGTCAGCCCAGGACAATCAATGTTTTATAGGTGGTGGATTTTTTTCACTTTGTGTGTCTTTGATTGAGGGGGTGAGTGGTGGGTTAGAAGAGCAGAGTTGCTGACTCATTTCTGCAAGCTGGGCATGGGAAGGTGTGTGTGTGTGTGTGTGTGTGTGTGTGTGTGTGTGTGTGTGTGTGTGTGTGTGTGTGTGTGTGTGTGT
>JBBJLR010000018.1:10201679-10213213 GCA_037577145.1 Brachypetersius gabonensis
TGTGTGTGTGTGTGTGTGTGTGTGTGTGTGTGTGTGTGTGTGTGTGTGTGTGTGTGTGTGTGTGTGTGTGACAGAGAAAGAGAAGAAGACTTAACAGACTCATGTATGTGTGAGTCTAAAGCTTTGTTAGAAATGATGGAGGTTCCCTGTAGCTTTTCAGACGGTTTCCCCCTTGCCTCGCTTATTCTGGTTCCATTCAGGCTGGCTGGCGGCCCGTTCTCTGGCTGTGGGTTTGTTTTACGGCCGTGCTGTGGCCTGTTCCTCTCTCGCCCTGTTCACTCTCTCGCAGAGAGCACACGCTGTGGGTGTGTGAGAGACAGCTCAGCTCAAGTGTAGCACCCTGGATACAAGCAGCTCCCCACTTAACATCCTTGTTTATCTTCCCTTCTCCTGCTCTTTACTTTCTGTCTCTGTCTGTGCAGTGTTTTCTGTACTCATTCTGTCTACACACACACACACACACACACACACACACACACACACACGTGCACGTCTACAGGGAACCGTGAAATATCAAACGAAGGGCAGGAGCGATACATTCTGGGGTAGAGGTTGTTAACAAGCCCTTTGTACAGCGTGAAGAAAGACCACTGATTTATGAAAGAAGTTCAAGGTATTGGCGTCTGTGTTCCTTTGTGCTTTTTGAAAGGAGTTATTCAAAGCTGTGGAGTTATGGAGATTTCTAGCTAAGTGAATTAATAAGGTAATAAGACTTAATAGGCGAGAATTTATAGCAGTAGTTATGTTTTGCATTGTATATCATATTATTTAAAGTCATCACGGCCTTCGTTTTCTACTTGTGGCACAAAGCAGTTCACATTCCTGGGCGCTAGTTTGTGATCTGAAATCCTATTAGCTGTGCCATATTCAAAACGGCTCAATAAAATGCGTATAATGTATAAAATGTGTCCATCCAATTGTGTTGATGCTTAGTTATTATTTTTAGTTATTATTTTTGGTGATTATTAGACATAAGACATAAATTAATTGTTTGACATTGGTGCATGTTAACAGTGCTGCCACAGGAAAAATGTACCAATGTTCACCACCATCCCCCACAATGGACCAAGTGAAACTGAAATCTTCAGCTCAGTCATTTTGTGGTGTGGGTACAGTTTTGGGCTCTGTGTGTGAGGCACATTAGGCTAAGAGGCCCTTTCTACATCTTGGTTAATGCTGATTACTGCTCCTGTTTATTATGAAAGAGGGATTTGGAGGGTGCAGTGTTGATTTCCCACCAAATTGCTTGCGCAAAGCACCCATTCACATGGAGGAAGGTTTGTGTGGACGGCATGGAAAAAGTGCTTTGTGCTGAAATGCAACAGTCCAAAGTCTCAGTAACATTGTACAGTCCTGTGATTAAGAACTTTTCCCACTGATGCTGATTTACAGGAGCTCATAACAGTTCGATGCAGTTTTAGTTGGTCAAACGTTAAACACCAGTGTTTTACTACCTGTCAGCTGATTAGGATTATCAGTTCTCAGCTGTCAAATTTCTAAAATGCAAACAGAAGAAACAAATTGCCACAGTATAAGGTTTTCTATTTTTATAATGTCGAAGCAGTTTAGATGCTTAGGCTAATTGATGAATTTCTTTAACAGGGGTGCACACATATTTGGGTACTCAGTTCACAGTTCTAGGTGGCAATAGTCAATTACTAAAATACATTATGAGGGTTATGAGGCTTTTGAAGAATTGAAGAAAGGCAAAAGTTAAACTTTAACAAGGCTGTAAAGTGACGCTGTTTTGCTCATACAACACTGACGTTTGAACAATTCTATTTATTGCTTTGCCGTTTGATTATCCGAAACACAGCTGCCGTAATATTAGCTCATTGTTGGGCATGCTTTTTTAAGGGTCTTAATGAGTCTAAGGTGGTGTGGCTGAATCACCTAGAACTAAAAACAGTGAACATGTTGATGTGATGATTTATACTGTAAGTATATTACACTGTTCTTTACTATACTAATGCTAACATTTCAGCATATTTATCTACTGAGGAGAAAAGACCTTGTGTAGAAACCATCACCCCCTACTGCTGCACCGGTTAGCCTTTGTGTTAGTGATCTCTTTAGCTTGTCCTTTTTTCGCCTCTCTGTGGTCAACCACGCTCTTTTGGCGTTCAGTCATTCTTTTTGGAAATGTACAAAAGTATTGTGTATTTGTCCATTACCATGCCTGCGGATGATGATCTGTGAGCAAGCAGCGCTGAGTCTGGACTGCTGAATGGTTTGAATATGCTTGTACATGTGTAGCGTAACTGTTATGATTTGTGGTCGGTGTATTTAGTCTGTCTCTGGGTGTCTGGCAACTTACTGACGTGCTGCTCTTACGTATGTTGCTGTTTGCTTAACCTTCCCCTTCTTAGATAAAGGTAGCCCCTGTGTCACTCTGTTCATATCTGCATCACAACAGGGTCAAATCTAAGACTTCTTATTAGGTCTGTGTCTTCAGCTATGTGAAACTGCTCAACTTATCTAAACTGACTTCCAGAACTCTGTTGCGGTACAAGAAAAAAGATGCAGTAGAAGTTGTTTTTGCTTTCCGCGTTGTGTGCATGAGCGTTCGGAGTTCCATTATCTGAAGCTCCAGTCCTGGTTCTCCTTCATTTACACACACAGCAGTGAGCTGCTTTGTTCCATGGGGTGAGTGTATGTTACACTGGCTTGCTGGCACAGAGTGAAAACACCATCTGAAGTAGTATTTTTTTGTGGCTAATTATAGTTAGGGGCCAGAGGGTTGGGCTTTCCCACTGATTATTTTTTTTTAAAGTAAGCATTATGCTGCTTGTGTATTTTTTTATTTTTTTATTATGAGAAAACATTAGAAATATTTAAAACAAATGTAACTGGTGTATCGTCATAGAGGTCGACCGATATGGGTTCAACTTTTGACGTTCAACCTTTATTTGAACACTGACTAAACATAAATATGAACATGAATCACAAATAAAACTGTAAATGTCTAAACAATATACTTATATAACATTTGAAATTGACTAATAATTTGTAAACAAAAGGTATAAATAATTGCAAATAATTTTTAGTTTTAATCTCTTAACCCAGTCTGAGTTTTTTTTAGCCTGTGAACGTTTTCTTTCCTCTTATGCACGTCATTTAATAGTGGAACAGGTCTACCTTTGTTCGAGGGCTTGAGGTAGTTCTTGGTAGGTAAACCTTTTCCTGCACTCTTCCCACATGCCTGTTGCTCATCCATTGCTCAACTTCCCTATCCATTATCATAAAGAACTACTAGAGGGCAGATATGAGGAACTCTTCACAGAGTCGACTTACTCGGAATTAGCCTAAAGCTAGGGAGCAGATGCTGAGTGGCTTCGGTTTCCGCGTGGGCCTGTTTCGGCCGGCTACATGTTGCCCCTGAGTCATGCCAATCCACTGACATACACGGAAAGTGTGTGGTGATAACGTTTGCTTTTGAAATCAGAGTGCGTCACTTATTCCCTTTAAAATCAGGTTTTAATGGAGATGCACTCACTTACTGACATTGTCTATATTTCCACTACTTATAGAATTAAGCTGTATTATGGAAGAATGATTGTAAGTGTGTTGGTCTTGTTTTTGTATCTAGGTTGGGTTACCAACTTCAAAGAACAGGTTAGACAGAGCAGACAAGATAGGCAGCCTGATGGAGAATGTTTTGAATGTGGCGGTATGTGAACAGATTGTGTGGTCAAATCAAGTATATTGTTAATTTTATACACAAAAATGAATTAAACAAGATGCTTTCAGAATTTTGGGCATAAAATATGGTTCCTGCAAAAAGGAAATAAGTACAAGTATCTGAATACTCCTCCTCACTACCACCACCATTACCACCATATTTAGCAATATTGGATCTGTGCTTGTTTGTTCATTTTAAACAGTTCATTTTTTGAATCCAAATATACCTTTTGACGAAGCACTTATGCACATGTTTGTTTCTCTCTTTATCTTTGTTCAGCAGGATATTTTTGTCTTCACTTTAGCTTGGTGCTCCAGGTTCTATGCCAGCGTCATTGGAATTTTCCGTTTCACCTTAAATGATGCAGCAATCAGAACATAAGGTTAGCTCATTAAAGGCCTAATGAAGTTCCATTTAAGGTGGAACTGAAAATGAGAAACCTCTTTCAACTTCATAGGATCCATCATGACGACTGTCACTTTTGTAGGAGAACTAACTGCTGTTTCTCTAGCTTTTCTGCTGTCTCCTGTTTGGCTATTTGTCCTTGTTAACAGTTTTAATATCTTTCACTTAAGTTACCTCACTTCAGTCTTTCAGAGAAAAGAGAAATAATTATACATCATAAAAGCTTTTAACTCTGGAAGAATGCCGGAGAAGAGAATGCTCAGGGGAAATTATGTTGGTTCTAAACGGCTCAAAAAGACTAATTACCGAACAGTAAAATTAGGAACGAAAACCAAAGATAACAAATATGTGAAGTAGTCATGACAGCACTACTTAATTTATTTGTACTTTTAGCTAAACATGAAACTTATTTGACAGAGGTGTTCAGACTTTTACATCAAACTGTCCGTGTGTTGTGTACAGAAAGGCTGAACCTCTAGTTTTTCAATTGCTTTTATCTGTTCAGAAATAGAGGGGATGGTGGTGCTGTCAGCACTGGGCTAGAGAGAGAGTGAGGAGAAGACAGAAAGGAAAGCCTTGGCTTGTTTGTTCTACTGCTGATGGAGGAGAGGGGAGTCCAGACGGTACGTTTTGTCTGCACCTTGTCCGGCCCCAAATGTCTACCATACAAACAAAGAGGAGACTTCAGCTTCTGGACCTGCTCTCACTTTCAGCCCACCCTCGCCTAGAACTTAGTGTTGGGGAACATTACAGTGATAAATCCTTTGGACAAATCATCTCAGTAATTATACTATAGATAAATTCTACTAAAGAAACAAAGGTAAGAAGAAAAAGGAAATAGCATCAATTATTGTTGTAACAAAACAAAAAACACGGTTCTTGTAGGGGTGCTGTTAAAAGAGAAAGAAAAAAACAATCGCTTATTAGCTATTTCATGTTTTCTAAACTGTACTGATCCTCTTTAGGTTATTACACAAAGTGGTGAACAAAGTAGTTTTTTCAGAGAAAGTTTGAACATGGCATTAAACTGATTGAACTGTGTTGAAATGTCCTGGAGAACAATTTCAGCCAGGCTGCAAAGCTCAGAGGTGGAAACCTCAGTCTGGGGCTGTTACCTCACACCGATATCTGTGAGCCTGTGTTCACTCTGAGGTTCATGACCTCTATGTACAAAGGCATTTTGGATGCAGACCTGCAGAATGTCTGCAAAGAAACTGCTTTAGTGATAACAATCTAAAATGCTCCAGACTCCTGAAAGAATACTTGACCAACAGCAACAAAAAGACAGTCTAGGAATAGCCCTTTTAAAAAGTAATGTCACTGGCTTTGACATTTTGTTTTCTAACTTGGTAAAGTTTTCTCTCTCTGTTTTTTGGGCTCCTGTATGTCAACTTAATGAGGTGTTAGTTTGGAGCATTTTAGCCCAGAAATATGATGCTTCAAGACATTTTTACTGTGCATGAAATACATCATGACATCTTGCATTTCGCAGTTTGGTTACTTAGAATAGATAAAGATGAAACACGCACACTAAATCTGGTTAAGCAGGACTAATTCTCCTCTCTCTGTAATGAAACAAGGTCAGTGTCCTTTTAGCTCTGACAATATACAGTATCCACAGTATGGACAGAACTGCAGAATGTGACCTAATGTGACCTCATTTGGCACAAACATGACCTAATGTGACCTCAGTTATGATAGCCCCCCCCACCCTGGAAAGGGGGATTGATATGAACTCCTCACTCTTCAGTGGGACTCCTATATATCTATCTATATAGAGATAGAGATAAAGATAGAGATATTATGGGTGGGCATAGATTAATCTTTTTAATCTAGATTAATCTCACTGTACTCTTGGAATTAATCTAGATTAATCTAGATTAAAATGGCTCATCTGAATTCTGACGAAGGTCTGATTGAATGATCCCCTTCCCCTTGTTTGTTCGAAACATGTGAAAAGTAACCATTCTGTCATACATTAACACACCACAGCACACCTTGTGAACAGCATGAAATATTTCCTCTGCATTTAACCCATTCACCAAGTGAAGCAATGTGCAGCCAGCGGATGGTAACTTGCTCAAGGGAACCTCAGAGGTGCTTAGCAGTGTGGAGATGAGCTGAAATAAGAGTAGTTGTGAAGGTGTCAGCTGAGAGAAGCTGACGCTGATGCTGAGCGATCAAGTTCTTGTCCTCCTCTTCACCTGCCCCCCAAGCTTTGGCACTCTTGGCCCACACGCGCACACACATCCACCTGTGGCAGATAATTGCTGACCATAGCTTTGTGTGTATACAGCTGTCAGACAGCTGTCAATCCAAGTCACTCTGCTGTCTCTTGTCTCTCTGTGAAAGACACTAGTGCACTTTTTCTTTCTCTCCAGCTGGTTTTGTCTTTTCAGAACTTATGACTTCAGCTGCACCCGGTGGGGTCGGGTAGGCTGCTGTGCTGACATACACTTTCTGATGATGGCTAAGTGCCTATGTGATTTCCTTAGGACTTTACAGACCTACAATAATTAATTCTTTTTATACTTGGTTGATCTGCATGTAAGGTTTTGGGGCCCATTCCTACAAAGCCTTTCTGCAAAATCATGGAAAGTGTGTGATGATGCTTAAACTCAAACAAATTTCTCTCTCTTGTTAAACTTCCAACCATCTTTTCAAAAATTTGATATTTTACTGCAGGTATTAATTGCCATCTGTTAGATCTTGTAAATTTTGAAGTACTAGCACAGCACTCGATGACAGTAAAGAGCAAGGCACCAATCAAGCCTTATGCTGAAGAGTGGGAAGGGAGGCCTGTAGTTTACCCTTGTAATTATACTCTCTCCCTTCATTAGAGAATCCTTCCACCGAAACTTCATTTGGAGTCACACTCCATAAAGATGTGTAAGTGGGAAGGAACTTGGTTGTGTGATGAGATTTGATTTTTTTATGGTCAATGGAACAACAGATGGCAAATCAGCCTCTTCACTTCCTGTAGTTTATTGCTGCATGTCAAAATAACAGATTGTATCATATGGACTTTACAGAGAATTGTTTAGTGTTTTAAGGAGAAGCATCACAATTTACATGCATACATGGATTGGCATTACACACAAATCTAATATTTATTTATTTATAGAGAGTGCAGTAAAATGAATAAAATTGAGATTTTATACAAAAGTAGTCCAGCTTTGCCTCAACATATTGGTATTTTGGAGTAAAAGAAACAATCAGATATTGGCAAAATATGAACATTTGTCCCATGCTGCAATTTCAGTTATCTGCTAATTTCTCATTTTGCCTCAAACCTATCTGTTGCTGTGGCTGTGTGTGATTGTGCATGGTGTCTGCCTGTGATTGTATGTGTGTGTGGAGTTGTGCATGATTGTGTGAGTGTGTGTTTGCACAGGCTGTCTAACTTGTTTGGTTTGACGTGGCAGTGTGTGACTGTGGATCGCCTGCATGGTTTGACCTACAGCTCCAGCCTGTGTGCTGATCTTCTCATTGCTCACTTTTGATCTGATTGCTAATCTGAGGTCAGATGTGGCCCAATCAGAGGTCACCTGTTGGTTTTGATTCTTTCTGCACAGCCCTGAGCTGAGAGGCCCTCGCCAAACACGTCCCCTCTCATGCAGCATCAGAGGGAGATGAAAGTTAAGGGTGCAGTAACCTGTGTGGTGTGAGGGTGAGAACAGAGAATGCTGATAATGTAACACTGTTGAAAGCTCTAACTTCTGCAGCTTTATTACACAACTCTAAATCTTTCCCACCATGGCTGTGTATTTACAGCGCACAGAAATTAATTTAGGCTTTAAGAGGGAAACATAACTATGTTATAAATCAGGACATGATGTCATGTCCTCCTGCAACAACAGATTTTGGGATGGTGGCATTTTTTTACGTTTAACTGGGTATTGTTAAATCAGATTTATCTGGTATCAATTTTGGCTGTGCAGCAGCTTTTTTTTGTTAACCCAAAGCTCACACTGTATTGCCTAATTCCACACATTAAACCAAGGGTCGGCAACTTTTAACACTGAGTGTTACTGGGCACTGCGTCAATAGACGCATGCAGCCGTTATAGGTATAACAAGTTAGTCGTCGTTCTAGTGTTAAATTATTATTCATTTTCAAAAGCCACAGAGAGCCACAACATAAGGATGAAAGATCCGCGGGTTGCCGACCCCTGCATTAAACACACCGACACATTACCAGTACTTTGGTACTCAAAGGTGCAATATAAACAGTTTGTTTGTTCTTTAATTTCTGTTTACTTGTTTAAATTTGTAAACATAAAAAATACTTTTTGAAGTGACTAAACTAAATTGCTACATACAAAGTTAGAGATGATGAAATGAGTTGGTCGATTGTGTCTTCAGCAAAAAATCTGCCGAGCTTGGTCAATTCCAATCTTTCATCCCTAATTTTCACTATCCAGTTGTTTTGTTTTTCCTATATTTGGCAAGAAGTTTGGACAATCAAATTGAATTCAAGTAAAGCCACATTAAAATAAGTACCGGTAACTGAAACTGGCAAACAAAATAGATGCTACGCAAAGTCAGGCATCAGAGTGGAAAGCTGGCTCTGACAAAACAGCACAGCACAGCACTTGGGGCAAACTAAACACGAGCCCCGAATTCTGATGATTGAGATAATTAATAGGCTGAGTGACAAATGTCTAGCCTCCACAGGTTTCCATCACTCATCTCTCCCTTTGTGTTGATGAGTATGAAAAAAGGTCGTGATAAACAAAATACAAATACATTTTAATGGACCATTTGAAAAACTAAACTATATGAGAATGAACAATAGGAGGGAATGTGAAGGTAAAAACTAATAAAATAATGGAATAATAAGCTGAAGCTGAGAGTTACTGTGAACATGCAGAAGTTGTTTTATGATATATGCAGTAGTTCAGCTAACAGTGTGCGTTATATCCTCGAAAGACATTTGCAGCATTAAAGCTGGTGGGTACACACATTCAGTAAAACGTCAATAAGTATTATGTTGTGGTGAAGCTTTTCAAAGGGGCCCACTGGCTATTGTGATGCTGTCTGAGCTGCAGCCCTGCTGAAAAGTCCCGCAGAGCTTCTGATAAACAGCCCATGTGTTTAAACTCGTACTTTTTCAGCCAGACTTCAGTCCCACTCGTTTCATTGTATCACATCCTACTGAGTTGTGGGTGGCTCTGAAAACAGCACACGCTGTGTGAAAAAGGCTCATGAGAATTGGACTTATGTCTCAGTGGAAGAGAAATTAGCATCTGCTGCTGAATCAGTATCTCTGCCAAACTCGTTTAGAAGCGTTACAAACCAAGCGTGACTACACACAGGTTTCAAATTTCATTTCCTCATGGACCGGTATCGATTGCCTTTACACCCCAAAGTCTCTATTATCTGAACAATTTTGGGTTAAGTAGTCCTTCACAGATGAAAAATGCTGACCACCAGGCCCACCTAGATGTTCAGTGACAGAGATTGGGTGTTAAACAATGTCAGACGATCTCATTGCTCATATGGGACTAGACTGAGTACTGAATGACACTGCACAACACCAGCCCATACCACCACCCCCCACACACACCCAACACCCCGCACTTATCTATAGAGACTGCTGAGTAGGCATCTCTTTCAATGGAGCCTATTGTGTCTCCTTCAGTACGTTTCATAAGGGTCCACATTTGCAACAAAACTGTGTTCAGATGAAATATTGCCCCCTAGTGGAACACAGTCCAATTTCCTACTTCCAATATGAACAAGCTTACTAATAACAGTCCATTTCATTACTGAAATGCAGTTTCTTAACTCGGATGGTTACTCACTTTCTAATGCTGGTTTGCATGGTCATGAGTTGTTTAAGGAGCAGTTGGCGGTGTTTTTTTTTTTTTGTTTTTTTTTTCTGTACGATTATCTGAACTGATTTTTGCCTTCGTGCTCTGTGTTCAGACGGGTGTACATGTAAGTTTGTGTTGGTGTGTTTTTGTGCACTCAGGAGCAGATCCATGTGCCCATCTACCATCCCACTCCCAGTCAGGCCCGGTTGGCAACGCAGTTGACTGAGGAGGAGCAAGTGCGCATTGCCCAGAGAATCGGCCTCATCCAGCATCTGCCCAAAGGAGTGTTCGACCCCGGCAGTGACGGCACTGAGAAGAAGATACGGGAGTGAGGATCATATTTCTTTCCTTTAAACTGATCTTGTAAAGTTTATTAACATTTAAGATGAGAAGGACATTGTAAAACTAAATAATGCCCATTGCCCACAAAGCCCATTGTGTTGTGTGTGTGTGTGACTTACTTCATAAAGGTTTATATAAAACCAGTGTAATTTCCATACAATACAATCAATTTAAAGGTATTCACACTTGGACCAGATTTGTTAACAGTCATTGGTCTCTTCAGAGAATCTCATTTGTTGTCTTTCAAGGAAACTACTATCAATAATCAAAACATGGTGTCTGTGTAGTTTATCAGAGACAGCTGCACTCAGCTCAGGGCTTTAGTCTGAAATCACTTTTAAATTCCAAGGATTGTGATTCCTGGGGCTTCTTCTATAATTGAAAATCCAGTAGAGTCAGAAATCACAGTAAACTTGAGAATATTTGCAATATCACAGCTCTAAAAAGGGCAAGAAAGCATAAAATCAAGTGAAGTTTTCAGTCTGTCTGTGTATAATGCCTATTGTGAATTTCATTCAGTATAAATAATGCTTCAAAAATGTCCTTTTAACAGGTCCCTATCATGAAAAACCAAGCGTTTCTCAGTTCTTCAAAATAAGTGTTTGGTGTTGTAGGCAAACATTACAAAAAGGTTTGTGTTAATGTTGTTAGGAGGTATCTTGCAGTGTAAAATGCTGTCTGTGGGCATATGGACACAGAGGCAGTTTTTGTTGTTTTGACTTGGATTTAAAATGAAACTGGAATTGAGGTTAAAGTGCAGATTGAAACCTAGCCCCCAGCCCCTTCAGTCCATATATGGAAACTAAGCTGCAAAAATGCTTTGTTTTCCTGACAGCATAGTAACAGTGAAGTCAAAATAAACACATGTATATGTATCCACTGGTTACAGTAGTTTAGCTCCACCTATTCAAGCTTGGGAGCATTTCTGCTTTTTGAATGAGACAGCAAGAGAGTTCAGCCAGTCAAAACTGAGCTCATTTACAAGTCACAGTAACAAAAAGAACAAATTGACTAAATGTATGATGCCGTGTTTTGTTTTGTGTACAGGTGTGTGATCTGCATGTTGGATTTTGTATACGGGGATCCCATTCGGTTCTTACCCTGCATGCACATCTACCACATGGACTGCATTGATGATTGGCTGATGCGCTCCTTCACCTGCCCTTCCTGTATGGAGCCTGTGGATGCTGCACTTCTCTCATCCTATGAAACCAACTAAACTCTAGCTGTGTTACTCCTTCTCCTACACACACACACGCACACGCACACACACTTATATTTATATAT
>JBBJLR010000018.1:10213313-10228603 GCA_037577145.1 Brachypetersius gabonensis
ATATATTAACGCTATATAAATATATATATACATATATATATATATATATATATATATACGTATGTACGTATATATATATATATACATATATATATACATACACACTGAATACTGTATAAACGACATGAGACGCGTCGTTGTTTATAAATAAGCTGAAGCACATGCACACAGACAAGAACAAAAAATATGAAAAAAAAAATCTATATTCGTCCTGTTAATGTGATATGGAGACCTGTTCATCCACTCCCAGGTATGGCCTACGTCTAAAACTAAGTTCTGGATGATGTGCTAGTGCAGTGTTAGCTGCAGCAGGAAATACACTCAACATGCAAATAAAACCAACACACCAACAGCAGTATTTTAGTGGCAGCACATGTTTTTATTGTTTCATATTTTAAATCGTTCGACCATCAGTTAGTATCCATCAGTTTTGGGGCAGGCTAAATCCAGTTTAATCTGACTCAGTCCTCTTTAAGGCCAGATGGGCCTGGTTTTTTTTAAATAGCACGAGATAAAAATCCCTTCAGCCTCCATAGCCTGCGTGAAGGATGCCTTGTTTTGGAAACCGTTCAGTCTTTGGTTATTTTGCAAATAATGTATTGTTGCATAAAAAAAAGACATTCGTTCACAGTTAAAAAAATCTTACGTGTAATAAAATGCATTATGTACAAGCAAAAGTGCAAGTTAATTGGCAAACTGAAACAAATGACCATACTTTCATGAGAGCCATTGCAATTATTTCATTATATTTTATATTGTTTTTTTCGCCATTTGATTTAAACATGAACACACCTCCACTGATCCCTCCAATGGTCATCACACTCTCTCGTGCAGGACTCTGGCCTTATTGCACCATCTATAGATCTTAATGGGTTAAGAAAACAGCACAGAGTGTGGGCTGTTGAGAAAATATATATATATAATTTCAGACCAAACCAGGGATGATTTTCACAAAATAGGGAGTGTCACAAAAAAATAAAGCAGCCGCGACTAATAAGTAAGCCAGTCTCACCTCTATGATGCTACAGGGGAAATTAGAATAGCATTGCAATGCAAGATGCAGCTTAAAAGTGGACGTTTGGCCCTGCGAGTGCTTTAAAAACGAGCTCCCCTCGAGCTCCCGAGATTTCAATTTCACAACGTAAGAAAAGAGGTAGTTGGCTGAATATTTTTCTGCTAATACTTTAAAAACGCGCCATTCAGCATGTTGGCAATACGCCTACCTCTGATCACACACACAGCAGAACTCCTGAACCTGATCACTAGTGTAAGCCTGGCGGGTGCTCGTGCGTCCGTAGCCACCTTGCGGTGTCCGGTCTGTGGTGTGCCACCGCCAGCTCGAGCGGCGTTAAGTGCTCGCGGTTGCGCGCGAAGGGCTGCGAGGTCCGCGGCGCGAGGAACCGCACGGCGTCCAGGTGTCCTTCGCGCGAGGCTAGGTGCAGGGGCAGGTTCCCGTCGCTGTCCTGCAGGTTGAAGTTGGCGCCGTACCTCGCGAGAACCTCCAGCGTGTCCACGTGGCCCTCGCGCGCCGCGTCGTGCGCCACCGTTAGCGCCTTGACTGGGTCGCGCGCATTTGGATCCGCCTTGGCCTGCAGCAGAACCTCCACCACCCTGGGGCAGCCCAGCTTCACCACCTGAGACAGGAGGGCACAGGTCGTTAAACAGGTGGGCTGAAAATACAGTGATCACAGCAGGTGGGCCTATAGTGTAAAGAGCCTGGCTGGAGGTTCAACTAGCACGTGTGCCTTCTGTTTATCCATCTATTTATTTATTTCCCTTTATTTAATAGCCTGGCAGCATCATTATGGGCGTGGTCATGATAACAGGTGGGCTACAAATAGAGGCCAAAGCAGGTGGGCCTATAGAATAAAGAGTCAGGATGTAGGTTCAGCTAGGACGTGCGTCATTTATTTATTTATGTATTTATTTATTGTACTTTATTTTATTAGCCTGGCAGCATCATTATGGGTGTGGTCATGTTCTCAGCATCTCTTAAAAAACGCCTGACTTTGGAGTCCTATTCCAAGCATGCTGTAGTGAACACTTGATGTAACATGGTTAATGACTGGCCTGCATAATTTTAATTATTAATTAAATTCCCTGGATCACATGAATGCCTCTATTATACTCTCTCCAGAAACAGTTGTCTGGAAAGAGATTTAACCAAGTTGCTCACAACACTGTATAGTAAACAAGTACATACATAAATAAACAGTTAAAAAACGAATAAGTCTATATTTCTTTATGAAACTTTAGATCTCTGTATTTTAGTGATTCTTCACGGAGCTCATTTGCATACTCAAGCCTCTTGGATGATAGGATTAACAAATGACATATTGTGCAGAATTGACACTTAAGATGGAAATATTAATAAGTACATAAAGTGTATTAAGAAATCAAACCTGTTTTCCAACTAAACAAATGTACATTTATTACATACATTTTTGGCTAAAGCTGTGACCCCCCATCACCATTTTACAGCCTAAAGATCTGCTTTTTAAATGTTACACGTCAGTTACAATAGACCTAAGCAGGAAATAGGCAGGCCCCTACTTAAAGTTTCACATTTTAAAATAATTCCATAACAAGAATTACTTTCAGAAATGAAAACCTTTTTTTCCATTTCATTCATTTTTAATAGTTTGCTTTTGATCCATAGAAGAGAAAATAAGGCTATACCAATTGAACAGATTGATTCAAAGCATCAAAGGCCTTAAAATATACATATATATATATTTAACAGATAAAAACAGATTCTTAAGTTGTTTTGCTGTACCTCTTAACTGTGACCTGATTTCTGACTGGACATGCTGGTAAGAGGCCTACAGACTTAGCTTAACCTCACATTTAGCCTCACACACAGTTGGTGGGGATCCTAAAAATACATATATTTTTACATTCCAGACCATGCAAAAAATCTGTTTACAAATAACCACTGGTACAATTACGATCAGCATCAGAGTGATCAGCCTGTATTGTGTGTGTGGTTTTTTTTTTTAATCAGAAATTGTCTGTTTTGCACAAATGGTGGTCTGCCTCATTTAGCTGGATTAGTCAGAAAGCACCAGTCATAAAAAAATATAGACCTATAAGAGAAATGTATACAGGTAATGTATATATATATAAACCTGGTCCAAGCAACAAATAAGTAACAGCACTGCCGAAATATGTGCATTCTAATGCAGGCCATTAGAAACAGACTAGCCTAGCCTACATCTACTTCGTTGACTCCCCATCTGGGATTCCCCTGAATTTGTCTATCCCACATATGTAGTAATTTTGAAGCTGAAACAAGATGCTTGTGTAAATACAGTATATATTTATGAGTAATCGCCCGCTGTATTTTATCTTGACCAATGTTTATTAACAGGCTATGGCTGCAGAGCATGTGGCACTCTTCCTGTTTCTAGTGTCAGCTTGTTTTCTCTTACAAAATAAAATAAAATAAAATAAAGCATTAGTTTTACGATGCTGGGACACATGGTGTTCAATCAATATAATTTTTCAGCAAACTAACACAAAAGCAACAGCAAACTAGCACCAAAGCAGGGTAATAAAAAAGCAAAACAAGCCTAACTGACTCTGACAGACATGTATTGATGGAGAAATATCTGCAAGGCTCCAAAGCTGTTTTTCCTTTTTTTTCCCAGTTATTCAGGTTTTCCTAAACAATTAGGCCCTCTACACTAATATATGTGAAGTGTTAACAATGTCCATCAGGCCTGAACCATAAATAATGGGAGTTCTCTATTCTTCAGCATTGGCAGGGTCACACCAAAAAAAGCTGTATCACATTATAATAACATGGTAATGAATTGCCATGCGTATTTTATAGCTGATTTAGGATCATTAAAATATAAATGTTATGGACATAAACAAGCAGCTTCGGCTGAATGTGTTCATGTGACGCCACGTGTGTCTTTAGTATTTGCAGGGCAGCTTTTATAATGTATATAAAACATGAAAAGCTAGCAAAGTCAAATAATAGACTCTAGTGAAGTGTAATGTAGTAAAATGAAAAACACCCATGATGCAGGCCGTAATAAAAATTATGCAGAGGATTAGATGGGTGTGTAATGTGCCTCATTTGTTAAGCCTGCTTTTATTATACCAGTGTTTATCTTAATTGTTTTCTAGCAGTCGAAGCTGGTTGTTTGTGTTGGTTAAGGCTCTTCAGTGTGTAAAAAGGCATGGTCTAAAAGCTTCTGATCGTCTCTCCAACCTGCAGTGCCGTCCTCCCGAATCGGTTCTTCTCATTCACGTCAATGTTGCTCTGCAGGATCAGATGGGTTTCACTCAGGTGTCCCAAAGCAGCCGCGGTGCACAACCTGTTGGCATCTGGAGCTTCAGCCATGATGTCGACGAGCAAAAAATAATATAACGGGCTCCCTGCCTCCGAGCCTCCTGATGTGGCTGTAGATGACAAATCCCGAGTGTGACGCGAGGCAACAAGAAACTGTAGTAAATAGTCTCTTCTTCCAGCCCCCCTACCTCCCTTCCTCCCTCCCTCCCACCCCCCCTAAAAAAGTTGGTGTGATGCCAAGGTCCGCCCCCCCTCCTCTCCTCTCCCCCCCCACCACTCCAGTTTTAATAGGAAAGTCAGGATTTCACGCCATCTTCCTCCGAGCGCCAGGATTCAGTCCCCACCTGCGTGGAAAACGCGCCGTGCACGCGGTCCATGCGCGCGTGCCGTGAATTGGACTAAAATAGTCTCGTCCCGTGTCCTGTGGCTCCTCTCCTCTCTTCTCTCCTCTCTTCTCTTCTCTCCTCTCTCCTCCTCTCCTCTCTCCTCTCTCCCTACCACGCTCCCCACGCGCGCTTTGGGGAGTCCTTGCCAAACAAACAAACAACAAGCAGAAGAAGATGAAAGTGTTGGTGTAAAAAAAACACATATATTTTTTTAATCGTCCTTTGAAACTGACACAGACACGCAGGTGCAGGATCTTTAAAAAAATATCAATAATATTAATAAACAGACAGGTGCGTCCGTGTGAAAGAAAAATAAACAAAAACACGTCTGAGAAAAAAAGCACGAAACGTCACATCTGGCCTCCAATGACTTTAAGAAGGATGTGCTTTCTCTCTCTCTCTCTCTTTCCTCTCTCTCTATTCTATCTGTTCTCTCTGTCTGCCTCTTTTGTATCTCTCTCTCTCTAAAGTTATCATGTGAGTCTCTTCCCGCCCATTTCAAACGGAGACGTTGAGTGTTGCTGGTTGCGGGCTCCAGGTCTCTGCGTCTTTTCTTCGTTTCGCCGCAGCTGGTGCGAGGGTCTCGGGGCTCTGGTAACAGGAACAGACGCCCTCGTTCAAACTCACGCCAACGGACAGACACGCGTTAAAACGCACGAACAGACACACCGGTCCCTGCCTGCGGCTTACGGTCACCGAATCGAGTCGAGGCGCGGAATCGCGAAAAGTCCGGTCTCCTGGAGGCTCGGCTCCTCTCTCGCTGGGGTCTGAAGATCATCAAGAACCAGAAGAAAACAAAATAATCTCAGCAGTAGAGCTCAGAAAGGGTGGAAACGCAGAGGTGTCCGGGCTACCTGAGGCATCCAAAACATTTTCTTCATCTGCACTCAGAGACAGCTGACGTTGAGAGAGAGAGAGAGTATGAGAGAGAGAGACAGACAGAGAGAGAGAGAGAGAGAGCAGTCTGTTGTTTGACATCACTCATTTTTTGAAATAAAGGACCGAGACTTCCGCCCACTTGTACTAACAGACGAAGCGAGAGGCGGGACTCAACGGTAACGTCAAGGAGAGGAGAGTCGCACACACACACACACACACACACACACACACACACACACACACACACACTCGGCTCAGCAGAGAACTCGCCTGAAGCTCGTTTATTAAGACAGCGAGTCACCTCCCACACCCTTATTAAAAATATATAATGGGGGGGACGGACGGACATAGAGACAAACCAGAAAGTAAAAGAGTAAAAGCCCTGCTCCAGACACCCAGCCTGAGTTTGAGCTTCTCATTCGTATTTCCTCCCGTTCCACCTTAAATACTGCAGCCGTCACGTTCCCTCTGCTTCATTTAAGGTGGGACTAAGAATTCTAACAACTGCACGAACAGGGTCTGATCTGAGTGCAGTTTGGCAACAATTTAATAATTATGGACAATACAGTTATATAATGGGTAAGTAGGATCAGTGCTCTGCACTGTTTAAAAATATTACACTAACTAAACAAAAAGCAGGGCAAAACACTAAAAATATATTAAAAAGGGGCTAGGATGCTTGAACTTCTTTAAGGGTCAGAACAGCCAATTAACAATTAACAACGATTATGCACAATGCGATTATATAATAGGTGAGATAAGAACATTGCAAGTTATTGTTTAAGAATGATGAAAAAAAAACATGGCAAAACCCTAAAAAGATACAAAAACTAAGCTAAAATACCTTTTAGTAATGAATTCATTTGGCTTTAAAGTGTATGTGTTTACTTCAACGTGGGGTCATATAAGGCCACATAGCACTGAACGTTGGAAACAGGATCATTTAATGCCCAGTGTGGCCTTTTTTGATCCCTTCAAATATTTTTTGAAACCCTTTACATCATTTTGACACCCTTATATCTTTATTTTTTAACCATCATTAGATCTTTACTGATCCCTTTTAGATTTTTTTTTTACCTCCTTTCGATAATTATCGACCCCCATTCGATGATTTTGACCCCCTTTTTATCTTCATTGACCCACTTTACATCTTTTGAACCCCCATTAGATTATTATTGACCCCTTTTAGATTTTTCCACCCCTTTACATCTTTTTTGATCCCTGCTAGATCTTTTTTGATCCCCTTTAGATTTGTATTGGCCATGAAACGACCCCTTTAGATCTGTGTTGACCTCTTTAGATCTTTTTGACCCCCATTAAATCTTTAGTGACCACCTTAAGATCTTTTTTGACCCATTTAGTTATGATTTATGTCCAACAGAAACCTCGGAGTGTCTAAAAAGTGTCTATGGCCACGAGATGATCCTCTTTAGATATATTTTGCTCCTCTTTAGATCTTTGTTGGATCTCTTTTGATCTTTACTGACCCCCTTTAGGTCTTTTTGACTCCATATAGATCTTTGTTCCCGCTTTATATATTTTTGACTATAGTTTGATCTTTACTGATCGCTTTTAAATTATTTTAACCTTCTTTAGATATTTGTTGACCCTATTTAGGTATTTTTACCCCCCTTTAGATTTTTGACCTCCTTTATATCTCTTTTTAACCCTTTTCTTTCTTGACCCCTCTTTAGATCTGTTTTGAACCCCTTTACATCTTTATTGACCTCCTTTAGATCTGTTTTGACCTCCTTTAGATCTGTTTTGACCTCCTTTAGATCTGTTTTGAACCCCTTTAGATCTGTTTTGACCTCCTTTAGATCTGTTTTGAACCCCTTTAGATCTTTATTTACCTCCTTTAGATCTTTATTGACCTCCTTTAGATCTTTATTGACCTCCTTTAGATCTGTTTTGACCTCCTTTAGATCTGTTTTGACCCCTCTTTATAGATCCACACACTCAGCAAATCTGCAGCGTACAGTCAGGGTGTGCGTTTTGCGCTTTGAATGCGCCGATTTTACGCAGCGTCTGCGTTAATCCAGCGCATCTCCGTGTTGGGTTCGATTTACGACACTTCGTCGCGACTGCCGTATGATGTTTTGGGGTTTGTTTTTTATTTTTTTGATGGAGAAAAAAAGGTGACTCTGACAGAAATTACGCCTTGAGCAAGAAATCAGCTCCGCGCCGAGGAGAGGAGCACGAAGCGAGACGTTTTGCTCCTCAGGACGGGTCTGTTGTGGTAGTGGACAGCCCACGGTCTGCTTCAGGGCTCGAGACAGAGGTGTGCAGTCGGACTGCACGTGTGTGTGTGTGTTTTGGGTGTATGTGAGTGTGTGTGGGGACTGAGTGGTGAGTCAGAGCAGCACAGCTGGAGCAGCAGCCCCACAGTCAGGCAGGACAGGCTCTCAGGCTCTCTCCCAGCCTCTACAGCCATGGCCTCCGACTCTGGCAGCAACATGGACCGAGAAATGATCCTGGCTGACTTTCAGGTACGCCCCTCTCCTCTTCTGTTGCTTCTTTTGGACCTAGGAACTCTATAAAAGCTCCCAAACACATGATGCTGCCCCTGATCCTTACACTATCGCTGGCCAGGCTACCGTTAGCCTGCTAAGTCCCTGACAGTTAATGGCTCAACAATCCTCTACACTAATGATTCATGGGTTGTCACTAATATATTTCGTTTTGTAGTCGAGGCAGCTCAAACTGTGTCTGCTGCTGTGGGATTCATACGCTCCGGCGGCTTTTTCTGGATGAGTTTGTTTTCCAGTAGCTTAGCAGCTAACTTGGGCTTTCATTGTTGCACTTTGACAGCAGCCGGTGAGCTAGCTACAATGCTAACCACATATTCTGCTTTAAGCCTGAATATTTGTCTCTCCGTTTTGAAATATTTCACAGAAAATGATGCCATTGTGTGCTATTCTTTCTACTGAGTACTTGAAATACCACAAATGTGTAGTTAGTGCTTTATATGACAGTGCAAAATGTGTTAGCCAGAAAGCTAACAAGTAAAACACACAGACAAGACTATGGTTGTGTCCCAAACTGTGTACTTACACACTAAATAGTGAGTAAAAAGACATACTACATCTTATTTAGAAGTGCATGCAGTGGTGTAGGGTGTAAAGAATGAAAGTGTGGTGTTTGGGACACAGCCTATGACTGGACGTTTTAGTTAGCACGGCTATTGCTAGTCAGGACTGGTCCTAGTGGTTTGTTTACTAGCCCAGTAACCATGTTATAAGGATAAGAAAATTATTCTGTCTTTAGCATGCCCAGTGCAACAAAAGGAAAATAGACAATAAATAATAGCGCAATACAAGAACATTATTGTAACAGAATAACACTGACATAGCTGTGTGTGAAGATTCTGTACAAAGCAGATCAGTAGTGTAGAAAGGTTTGTGAAAGTGACTTGGTGTTAATACAATGAAAATAGAACATATATGCAAAAAATAGCAGCAGATGATGAGGAGACTCGATTAACATTCAGTCAGTACACAGATTAAAAGAGTCATACTACATGAAACTGATTCAGAACAGAATGCCTTTAAAATATCAGCTACAGAACGGCGAGAAGTTACACAGTCATATTGCCACGGGTGGAAAGGATTTAGGGGCGAAAGATAAAGAGTAAAATAATTAGCTCTTTGGATCAAATCACAAAAACTCAAAATCTCAATTATGAACTATTTTTGTATCACATAAATGCTAATTTGATAATGTATTAAGGTATTGAAATTGATAGTCATGTGAAACAATTCTGTCATAGTTAATAACTTGCAACAGCTTTTATATCTGAAGTAGACTTTATTTTTTCAGTTTTGTTGTAACACTTCTAATCAGCCCAACTTCGACTTGACAGATTTCTGTGATCTGTTAAAGCTCTCAACAGACAGTGACAGAAGTGTACATCTAAGTTACATCACATATGCTTTCTGATCATATCACACAGCTCTTCATAACTTTGACCATAATGATCTTTTTTTTAAAAAAAAACAAAACTGCTGAGCAAGCACTGCTTTATTTTTGTGAAATCAGCTGTGCTCTTTTGTTTTAGGCCTGCACAGGGATTGACAACATTGCAGAGGCAATCACGCTCCTAGAACTGAACAACTGGGACCTAGTGGTGAGTTTTGCCCAAGTATTGTAACGGATTGCAAAAACGATTATTAGTTTTAAACAGTAGTCAGTGTGCTGCTTTTTTGTCAGTGCCAGATAGAGGAGCCCACACAAAGCCACAGTGTTTATTGTGTAAAACACATTATCTCAGGGGTCTATTGTGAGTTAGGACACAGAACATTCTAGTACAGTTCTCCAGGTCCTGTGCTGACATGTTCGGCCTCTAAAACGCAGCTTCACGAACCGAGGCAAATATCAAGAGCTGTTTTGTTTCATCATCATTAATGTCATATTTTCCTAGGGTTTATTTTTTTGTAATTTAAAAAGAATCTAAATGTACGTTATGTCCTCTGTCTGCAGTCAGCCTTTCCCAAGTGTATAACATTGTTGTTATAAAAGCCCAGAGAAATGAGCAGAAGTGTATGTGTTTGTTACTTGCACTAAATTGATTAGAAATGCTCTACACAATACTGCCACTGTTTAAGCGGTGACAGGTAAAAACGTCACATCAGGTTTGATATTGAAACTTGCTGATCATTATGTACATAAAAGGCCTAATATCGAAACAGGAGAAACTCTTTTTTTGAATCCTTTTGTTTTTATATGGAATAAATAAGAAATTGGCATCTACAGACACTAAAATGTTCTCTGTCCAATTCTGGTATGTTCCTTAATGCTGAAAAGATTGGTGTGTACATCATTGTGCATTATAGGTCCTTCTCAGTTTTCTGTTCACAAGCCTATTCTCACACCTGTTACAATGAATGCTTACTGTAAACAAGTAGCCATTCTTCTGTCATTACTTAATTTTATCACTGAACTGATGTATCTTAGGTTTTTATGTAATTTACAATGAGCTGCAAATTTTCCCAGCTTTTGGAGAGAAACTGTGGATGATGTTTTCTCACAACAACAGGGCTAAGTCAGTAGTTGATAGTTAATGGAGGGAGTTTTGACATTTATAGTCCTCAGCTAATTGTTTTCCTATTTACAATAAAAGAGATCCATAAAGGCCTTAAAACATTTATTGTAGGTCAAGAACAGCAGGTACTACAGACCCATAAGCATGTCTTTTCACTGCCAACAGTTGACTAAAACTTTGGGTACACTGCAGATCAAATTGAGTGTTCAGATTTCAAGTTACATGTGAGCAAATCTGATTTGTATTGGCAGACTGCAGTCACATTTGCCTGTATATCCACCCTGGATGCTGTAGTATCAGCGAGTACACAAGCATGCTGAGTAAGGAACGGGCAAACCTTAGAGCTTAGATCTTTCCTTTAACAACTATAACTAGCTAACAGAACAGTTGTGCTGTATCTCTAAACAGAATTGTACTTTGTCACATTTAACGAATATTGCAAGGACAGAAAAAAGCACCTGTAACATATCTAGGACAGAAAAACACACATGAAACATAACTAGGACAGAAAAACCAAATGAAATTCGTCTGACTGGTGAAATATCATGTCATGTGTCTAAAGAGTTGATTTTGAATCAAATTTGAAACCACCTAAAATCTGGTTGGAGAAAAAAATCATATTTTGCTTTTTGCCATTGAGACAAAGTTGGATTTCTGAGTTTACCAGATAAATTAAGCCCACAGTTAAAGATGGCTCAACTGGCCCTTCAGCTCTTTCCTTGTTTACAAGCTTGATTTTATTCCTAAGTAAGCTGGCAAACTGAGAACCTTTTCTTTGTGAAATACCCCCCTGAACTGTTGTTATAATCTAATCAGCAATCTAATCTTCTGTCTGGCATTGCACCTCTGGCATACAATGTCTGTTATACTTCAATTGATATACTTTGCCACTGACCCATTTCTAGTGTATTTTGTTGTTGACAGATATGATCAGTGCCCCCTAATAAGGAACAGTATTTACCCTAGTGCCTAGAATATCCTCTAACTTCTCTACTTGCTTGCATTCAACCTGAAAGGCCACTACTGTATGCTGTTCCACTCCACTCATATTTATAGACGCTAAAGAATGTGCAGTCTCAGTGCAGATCTAAAGTGACAGTTTCAAAGAGAGTCAAGAAATGGTGGTTTTTCCTCCACAGAAAAGCTCTTTACTGTGAAAAGGGGGGGTGTGTTTTCTATATTTAGCTGCGAGTATGGTGGCAGCTGTTCAAAGCAAGCAGGGCCATGCCCCTGAGGTGGTTAAATGCACCTGTAAATGTGATGACTTGCTGTTCTTGCGCGCGGAACTGGAAGGTTGAAGGGATCTACAAAAAAGCCCCTGTGTGTAGGAATCGGACAAGCAGGAAAGGAAAACACACACACACACACACACACATACATGTACGTATAAAATACGCTCAGCACCTGGGCAAATCTTGAATTACCTCTGAGATGTTTATAATACCTGAAGTTTTATGTCAAACTGTATGCACCGTTGTGCATGCAGGCTGTTTTTCAGTGGTCCAGTGCATTGATGCACCATATATGTATTGGTACATTTATGTTCTTTTCCTCTTACTGAAAATGTCGTAAATCACCCAACATGTTTGATGCCTGAAGATTCTTTTTTTTGTTCTATACTAACAAGCGAATGAGGCCAGTTAGCATCAGGAAAACTATGCCCACATCACATGTCCCTTAGACTGCATTATATCTCTCATATATTCGTTTATGTGATTTTTGAGATTGTCTTTTGTTTAAACGATTTGTAGTATCCTTTCCTGAGTTATATGTGTAGCTTTGTCTTTTTTTGTGGATAACATTGTCCTATACTGACAGAAACAACCAAGACAAATCTGTTTGATGTAATTACGCTTGGTCCTTGTTGAAAGACTACATTCTTGTTTTTCTGTAATCTTTGATCTAAGCGTTGTAACTTGCCTGCTCTAAAATATCTTCTGATCTGTTTACACCACTGGCTACCTGTGGATTGGAAAAAATAATATTAACCGATAATGAGATTTGTAAAATTATTACTTTTGTGGACCCTGGTTTTAGATAGTATGAGGTTGCTGAGATTATAACTTGTTCAAGATTTGCTTTGTTCAGATCTTTATCCACTCAGTCAGTCTGCTTATCACAGTCTGACTCTTAAAACCCACATGCACTCATGCAGTGTTTCACAGTGCATTTCAGTTCGGAAAGGGTTGGAATACAATCATGCAGCCCACATCACCACGTTCCTCATATACAATCTACGTGCTGAATGGATTTTTGACAGATTTTTGACTTTTCGTTCATTAATTCAGTCTGTATCAGCCACTTCCTTTGTTTGCTGCCACCCCCATTATTCACTTCTGTTAGTCTTTAGAAGGCAACTACTTTTTTCATGCAAGTGAAAATTGTTCCCAAAATGATTCTCTTGTTTAAGTGTCATTTATTGTCCTTATGCTATGTTTTATTGCTGTATTGTGTATGCCTTGATTTCTATTTCTAATAGTGCCTTAGCTCAAGGGTATAATGGAGCAGTTGATACGTTTGAGTAGACACCAAAGCACTTTTTCAAGTCTCTTTAAATGCTATAAATGGAAATGAAGACTGATAATTTAAATTAGTCTCTACATTAGTGTCTAAGAAAAGGTCTACATTTTGCATGACTCTGATGATATGCCACACTTGGTTTTGCTCAGATAAATAATACATCACACAGAGAACATTGTCAATTGCATGTGCACCCAACTAACAAAATAACCCCCAAATTTACAACCCCTACAGAAAAAAGACCCTGCACAACGATGTGTGTTTGCATATAATAAGCTTCACTGATTCCTTATGTACTTTACTCTTGATAGAATGCACCCAGATGCCTTGTTTTGGGCAATGACAGTGGTCTCAACAGAACAGGGTAAAAGCAAGGGACTGATTGGTGCATTAGTAAATTCAAATTTGATGCATTGTTTCAATGTATTTTTTTAAATACTGTATTGAAATTGTTGTATTCACGGTTCATAGTTAGTTCAGCCATGTCATACCAGTGTAGTTATTTGATTCTAAAATAATTTCAAAAAAATTAAACAAACATCATCTTGTTAAACATCTCAAAATAACAGCAGGCTTGTTCTGTAGTGAGGCATTGCTGAATTTTGCTTGACTGGTTTTTGTGGGATCAGGCACCTGAATGCTTCTCATTTACATATGTGTAAGCTGTATTAATTATATGAGCTTGTAGCAAATTCAGTTGTTGTGCTGTACTTACTTAACTTATTTTTTTCTTTTTATATCTTACAGGCAGCCATCAATGGTGTGATTCCCCAAGAAAATGGCATCTTGCAGAGGTATCCTCAATTTTTTTTATACCTAGAGGCCAGTGATGTAGTGTGTGAGTTGGCAGGATTTCTGACCCCATTCTTGCTTTGTGTAGTATGTGCTTTGATACAGTATCAAGCAATGGCCTGCTACGTAGGCAGAGACTACTATACTACTATACCCCAGAAATAACATGTTTAAGACTTCACTAAACAGGAAGGCTCTCTGCCAGAAGAGGCGGATACTGTTTCCATGCCCCATGAAATGAAATTGGCCGTGTCTCAAAAAAGCATTTGCTTTCATTACGCATTCTCAAGCTTCGGCTGTGGGAGGGGACAGTTAGCACTCCACATTCGTTTTTTTCTTGGATCTTTGCACGTTTGAATCACATGTAGTGGTGCAAGAGGGTGGCTTAAATTTGAAATAAATTAGTGTGGTTCAAGCGATTCGGTAGAGAGGTTTGAGGGAGCAGAGAGTGAGGGTTTCATTGCTCAAGTGGAGAGGAAACCCACGTGTGAAGTATGAACCGCAGAATTTGTCGGGCCATTCCCTTTCGGAAACCTGGTGCCGATTAATTTCCCTTCATTTTCTTTTCTTTTTTTTTTTTTTACTTTAACATCTCATCAGTAAAGTCGGGGGAATGTAACAGCCAGATTTGCTGTGAGCGTTTATGCTCTGTGTGGCGGTTCGCTGATAACCTTGTTAATGGAGGGGAACGACCAACAAAGCGAGGAGCCTTTTATAGTATTTGAACAGATGTAGCCATGCATGGACTCGACGAAGAAGGCCACATTGTAATGCTTCGCCATGCCTTAAATAAGGAGCTCATAAAGCATTCACAGTTCAATATGGATTCCTTCCCCACTCATTTCTCCTTTTTCATGATGACTGTTGAGGTTGAACCACAAGCTTTTTGAAGCTTCATCAAGCAATTGACACCTCTCGACTTGATTTGCATAGACTTCTGTACACTTTTCCCCAGCTCCGAAGTCTTGTGGACGGACAGCTTATATTGGGCAACAAAAAAAATGTTGACACCTGAAATTAGAAAAGTAACGAACTCTTTCACACCCAAACAGTTTGCTTTGCATTTAGTATTGGCTTGTATGCGCATTCCCCTACAGTTTTGTTTTGAGAGAGAAATGGACAACAGCAGAAACAAATAACAGGAATTGAAACTGTTGGCTACAAAAGCAGCCTGTGTGAGGCTGTGAGGGCATTATGTCCTCAGTCCATGTCTCCCCCCAACGGTCAGCGCTCATGAATGCCGGCGTCTTAAGAACAGATATATTCAAGCACTGCACGCACTGTCTGACGGTTTATTTAGTGTGTGTGTGTGTGTGTGTGTGTGTGTGTGTGTCTGTGTGTCTGTGTGTGTGTGTGTGTGTGTGTGTGT
>JBBJLR010000018.1:10242011-10264948 GCA_037577145.1 Brachypetersius gabonensis
GTGTGTGTGTGTGTGTGTGTGTGTGTGTGTGTGTGTGTGTGTGTGTGTGTGTGTGTGTGTGTGTGTGTGTGTAATTATGTGTTGATTAGGGCTGCTGTTAGTCCCAGCAGGAGGAAATGGTGATGTAGCGTCATGGCTGTGTATAAACTGGCGTCTCTGTCGACTTGTGTGGACACTGTACTCTGACGTGTGAACAGACACTAGAAGAAAAGTTAATAATGAGCTGTAGTCATAATGTTGTGATAATCACTCTCTGTCGAAAACATGTCAAAACGATTTGCAGTTTTCTCCCTTGTCCAGCGTTCTGCATTTCATTTAGCAGAAAAAACCCTAAAGAAATAGTGTAGTTGTCTAATTTATGCACTTTTGTTGTAGATGAACTGGATCTGTTAAGACATGTTACCACATGTTGCTAACAAACGCGAAGTTGGTTGGCATCCAAATTTCCTTAAATACATCCTCAAAACGTCTCTCGGCCTAACTTGCTGTGAGCTATAAAAATAAACAAAACTTCACCACAACTTGCAGCCATTTCAGATGACACCAGGACTCAAGAGGACTGCATATTCACATGTTTTCATAGTCACAAAATCTGATTATAGGTCAGCACTCCTAGTCCTTTTTTTGTTGAAAAAAGACCCAGTTGTCTAAAAGAGCTTCCCATGATACTTGTTTATGTCAAATTTAGTTCAATTGAATAGCTCACAGTATGTCATACCATGTCCTAATCTACAGTGGTGCTTGAAAGTTTGTTCACCAGTTTTCTATATTTCTGATTAAATATGATTTAAAATATCAACAGATTTTTATGCAAGTCCTATAGTTGGATAAAGTGAAATCAGTTACATAAATGAGACAAAAATAGATGCTCTAAGGTGATCAGTTCATTTAAATGGTCCTCCAGCACAGATCACTCCAAAAGCAAGGCGTGTAATAGTCTACAAAATCACAAAGGAACCCAGGGTTACCTAATCAACATAAGACCTCTTTCACATTGGCTGATTTTAATGTTCATGAGTCCACCATCAGAAGAACTTTGAGAAAAAGCCACTGCTCTCCAAAAAACTCACCTGTAGTTTGATATGGTTCAGGGGGACAAAATCTGATTATGTTTAATGTAATATTTGTACAAAACTATAGCACATTTTATCTGTGGATTGAGTCTGTGCCACTTTAACTGCATATAGCTGAAGGTAGTTGTCCTTCACTGTTTAATACATGGGCAGATGTTTTGGAACATAACCCTGGGATCACTTGGTAGTCTCACTTTAAATGGCACACTTTCCAGTGGCCACAGCCTTGTAGGTCTTTTGTGTTAAAGCTTCATTATCTCCTAGGTGCTGGTTTTGTGGAGTGAAGGTGGGTTGTTCAGACATGAAGTGAGAGTGAGTGTGTGAGGGAGTTGGGTGTTCAGTGACCCCATTGTCACCAATAACTGTGTTGCCTCACAGTGCAGCGAGGAGGAGACCTCAAACAGGGTGAGTAGGCAAGCTGTTAGCTGCCATTATAAATAACTGTCACACCCAGATAGAGAGACAGAGAGCTGTTCCTCCAGAGTTGTGAAAGAGTTCTGCTTCCTGCTGCCATATAGACGCAGCACCTGCAGCTGTGGGTGCAAACTGGACATCACTGGAGCATCTGGTATGTCTGATGGACGTAAAATTAGCTGAAATGTAATGTTATGTATGTACAGGCAAGGCAGTGCCTCTACTGAGGAAAGATCAAACTATTTTAGCCTTTTTCCCTCTCTCTTTTAAGCTCTTCACCCATTGTTTTATTACAATTCTATTTTTTTTTAATTACTTACCTTTTTTTAAAAAAAAGATGAGTCACAAGAATTTTCATTTTGTGAAACCTTGCACATTTTAATGGACAAACTCGCGCTGAATGCTAGCACCTAAAAAAAAATAATAATTGCATAAAATACATCACAAAAACAGCAGTTTATGGTTTGCCTTTTTTTGTTGTCATTCAAATGGTCTGTTCCTGCCATAACCACATCTCAATAGTAGTCAGAGGTTGGACTGTCGACACTCTATTGCAGTCTATATTAGGGCAGTGATTTAATAATGTTTGACTTACTCATTCAGTTCAATCCAAATACCTTTTCCTTACCGCTCCGCTCTCGTTTGCTAGCTACCGCGCTGTACAATTAATTCATTTCCGTATTGTAAATGAGGGTGTGCTGGCAACTGAGCTGTCTGTTCTACAACAGAAAGAAATGGATGTGGACTGCAGTGGGTGTTAAGATTGAGGCAGATTTTAGTGCTTACTCGGGTATTAAACATTTTTGAGAGGCTAAAAAAAAAAAAACTTCTTGAAACACATCTTGAACTTTTGTGTTTTTTTTTTCCTTATATTTTTATTGATTATTTTAGACAACATTCAACAGAATCTTAGGTGGACAGACAGAATTAAATAAATAAAAAAAAAGAATTTTATTCAGTTCACACCCTTCAATATGTCCTTTGGTCTGTACAATTTATGAAGACAATTCAAACAGAATGCGCAGAACAGCTTATTATGACATAATGCGACCCGTTTCCTCACACTAGTGAATAGTTAAGCCAGTTTTTCATGACGTCATTTGAAGGTAGCTCCAGGATGAAAGTTTGACGTAATCTCACATTAGAATTAAAGTATGAAGACTCAATTTATATGCTTATTATATGTTAAGGCTAACATATAAAGCCTTAACATATAAATAATATGTTGAGGCTATATCAGTGTTTCGGTGAAAACACTTGTTATAACACAACAGGTGGTAAAGACTAGCTTTATCTGAGGATTTTGCTTATTTTTCCACTACTTTAATCTGAAGTACATTAAATGAGAATGTAAATGAGTTAAATACCTTTTAATATCTTTCTAGCTATTCCTGGGATGATCTCAGGGGTCTTTTGCCGTTGACTGCATTTGGGCCTTGAATTTATCCAGTTGCTTGTCCATTGCACTACCCAGCCTTGAATAGACACTCAGGAATTTCATGAAAAAACAGCTTGAAAAGCATTTGATAATGAGTTAGAATTTGTTTGCTAATATGACCATTCTTCCCACCCACATGCATTTTGTGTAGCAGTAAGTGTTCTTACCTTGCGTCCGTGGAAGAAGAGGGCGTGAGAGTTAGCCGTTACTCTTTCAGCTCCTTGTTTTTAGTTCATAATCACAACCGAGGTCTCACTGTTATAATTGGGAGCAGGCTGTGAAAATGGGACATTACTTAACAAATAAAAGCCACTGTAGGCAATTACCGCAAAGCACACCTCAGCCCGCCGTCACCAAACAGATTAATCAAACATATCCTCACATCTCTGAGCCTGCTCATTTCTCTCCTCTGTTTGAATGCAAATAAAGCGCCGGCTGTGGAGCTTTCAGGAGAGACTCTGTCCAAGGTAGTTACAGAAATCCAGTGATGAGCCAAGGATAACACACACACGCGCGCACACACACATCCCTGCATACACACACACTAACTTGTACTCACTCTCTTTCATATTGTCATGGAGAGTTATCTAGGCTGTTAATCTCCAGCATAAATAATAACCCTGATGAATAATTTAAAACAAATCATCTATTTCTGTTGCTTCCAGATGATGTGTGTGTTTAAGGTTATTTTAATTTGAACTCCAGATTTTTCAAATACAAGTGAGTCATTGCACATTTGGTATTTATCTCATCTTCTCACTCCAATGTCCTCTGAGATACGGAGGCCTGAGGAATCTGGCGTTCTGGCACAAAAATAGAAGAAAAACACTAAACCGACAGCAGTTAGTGCGATAAGTAATCTTATCAAAACACTTTGTTAAAACCCATTTCAAGTAACAGGGAGTGCGGAGGTGGACAAAAATAACTAAAACAGGAAATTAGCTGCGATGTATGTTTGTGTGTTTATGTAATTGTGGCTGTAGTTGAGCACTGTGTGTTATAGAGGGGAAACGAGAGACACAGGGACTTTCTTGAAGTCTGTTTCTGTACTATGCTTAGGGATGCAATGGAACACTGTAGGCTTATCTCTGAATGAAACCAATCTGTTGAGACTGCTCCTCATTTACACCATGATTTGTTTTCTCTCTCTAACAACCAATGAAATTTTATTTCATGCACCACATCCACTGCATGTGTGTGCGGGTGAGAGGCATGTCTACAATAGTACAGGATTTTTTTTTAAATAGATTGATTGTCAATACTATAAAAAATAATGACTCCTTTCTGTTATTGATCTTTCATTGACGTGTTTAAAGACATTGGGTTTCTGAATATACCTGAATAGTACAGCAGATTACATGTGGGATAAACAGGTGGAAAAAGTAAATAAACATTTTTGACTGAATGTTTAAAAAGAAATTAAATCTTAGTCACATACTATAAATCTTAACCTGGCTTCATATGGATGCTCAACTCATTTTATAGACCTAACAAGTTCAGTCAGTGTACATTAGTTTGTAGTTAGTAAGATTGCTTATACAGAACGGGTGGATAATACTGATGTCATTAATATTTTGCAAAACATTTAGCGTTGTTTGGTGTTTATTTCCTATTTTTACAATTTTATAAACAACCTTCTACATGTTATCATAAAAAATCTGCATGTAAATCCAGTTCCTGATTGACAAGTAAGCCTTTTTAAGTCCTCCTTCACATTAATTAATTTATTTATTTTTCTCTTTGGCCTGCATACGAAACCCCACCGCCCACACTTGAAAACACATTTCGGACTCTCTTTGGCCTGGCCATCTTTTCACAGCCGCTGCATCATCACATATGCATTCGCTTCTCTGACTGCTCCAATTTCCAATCTTCCCTGCTAGCTACAACAAACATTACATTTACATATTGATTCCGCAGTTTTAGTCAATGTAAATATGCTGTCATTACAGTAAATGTGGGCTTCTGTTAACATAAGCTTGTCCAAAGCTCCTCAGATTAAGGCAGCGGTTGCATAATTAATGTGTGTACTGCGCATTAATTCCCGTCTCTCCTCTTCCTATTCGCTTTCATTTGAACCGTGATTAACTGGCAGGCCCGTCTCTAAGCTGTTGATTCATATTCATGTGCACAGACAGCGCATTTGCTCAAAACGCTACTTAACCTCCGCCGGTTGTCATTAGCCATGCGTTACGTTCTCCTGCAGCCTCCACCGAAGCTCACTTATGGTCCCTTGTGCAATCTTGGTCAGCTTGCTAGCGACGTGCTGCCAAGCCACAGGCCCTGTGACACTTTTGAGAGGGCTTTAGGCCCCTTAGTTTGATAAGATAGTGTAGATCTCCAGATGGCCCTGGGGTGGAGGTGTGTTGGAGGCATGTTGTGGCTCCTGCCCCACCACCCCTGCTGGGCTGGGATTGGCAGGCAGCAGGCATCTGTAGTTGTGGTGGTGATGTTGTGGGGAGAGCCGTGGGGTAGCTGAGGCTTGTCTGAGCCTCGGAGCTCTGGGGAGATGCAATGAAGCTCTCTTCACGGGAGGAGAGAAGAGTGTGTGCGAGCCCTGACTCGTCCTCAGCTTGACTCTAACCCACTCTAATTTTTTCCCTCATATTGTTCCCTCTGTTCAGCAGCAGCCAGCAGGAGTCATTAAATCAGAACTACCTGCTGATCATCAGCCACCGGGAGGCACAGAGAGAGTACAGCCTCAACTTTCCTGCCACTAGAACCATCCAAGAGGTGAGACAGGAACACACATCAGTCTTTGTCTGTTCTACATATGTAAAAGGTCCATATTTGCCCATTTTAAATAAACAAATGTTTGTTTAAATAATCAGGTCTTTAATAGCACCCTTACATTATCAAGGTCCCACAGACAGCTTTCCTACTTCTAATACAATTCTGGCTAAGCTGGTAAATTGGAACGCAGAAGAATGCCAGCATGGAAAGAACAAGAAAAACATGACAAACACAATCTCGCCTAATATAAAATACACCAAAGAGAACGGATGAAAATAAGAGCTAATTAATTAGAAACCCCAAAAAACACAAAGAATACTTTGTGATATTTTAATTTATTCACTTAATTATTATTAATATTATGATAGAGTTGGAACAGAGTTTCTGCTATAGCAGAAGCTATAGAAATTTAAGTGGTCATTTTTACCTTTCTAAAATCACTGTATCAGTAACATTTTTATATCAGTTTGGCCTTGCACTCTATGTTAGTTATTAGTCTTACTTTTGCACTTGAGAAGACGTGTATGATGCTGTATGTTGATATTTAAAGGTTCATTTCATAGGTATATTTGATGATGAGATATGTTGGCATGTTAATAATAAAATGAAAACTTGTGTAAAAGAGAATTTCTATTGAATAATATACTTATCTGTGCAGTACTAAAATTCTCTTAGCTTGAACATTTGGGAACAGTAACTCTGCTTACCATATGGTCAAGACTGAACAAATTCATTTCCTGCTCAGTCTGTTTTTAGCTGTCCACACACCCACGGTCTGCCTAAACGGCCCAAAGCTGTTTGATCACAGGGCAAATTGGCGTGTGCAGGGGACATTTGGGGAAATGTGTTTGTGGAGTGGGCCTGTGAGAGAGACGCTTAATTTCTTGGTGCAAAATTAAACAGTGGATTTGGGAGCAGATGAAATATTCATTGATATGTTGGAGTGCTCTATTTCTGTGTTTGCCTTTCAGTTATCACTGTGGCTACTACTGCCAGACCCTGCTACTTTAGAGGAGGTTTACCACAACTAACCACCCCCCTCCCCTTCCCCAGCTAATCAACTCCCTTCCCTCTCACATTGGAGCTGTATGCACGCCATTCTTTCATAGCTCTTCATTTAACAGACTGCAGTGTAGTATTTAAAGTTGGTGTGTAAGGAACACAAAACCCAAGTGCCTCTGTTCAAAATACACAGCCCCACCCTCGGCTCCCTTGCATTCTCCCTGGCCTGCCCCAGTAACCTGCACACAGCGCTCAGCCAGTGCCTCCATTAATTATTCACAGCAGGTAGCACGCTCTACGTCAAGTGTAACAAGCTCCCTACAGATTGGCGGGCCTGCTTCAGCCCCCTCCTGTGCAGGGGGAGTCACGTTGGGCCTACATTCTCCTGTTGCAAAGAAACACACATCTGTGATGTTCATTTGTTTTCTTAAACATCATTTGAGATGGATTTTGGATGTATTTTTATGTTCAAATGTCAGACTAAAGTTTTGAAAGAAACATTTAGAAGATTCTGCTGTTAGGCCGGATTTGATTATTGGTTTGTGTTTTGGTGGATTGACATTTAATTTTGTCTGTAATGTAGATAAATAAATGGCTTGTGCTTGGAGGAAATCTATTAAAATAATGATTTAATGTTAGGCTAATATAGCTGTCAGTCCACCATTCACACAACCCTGTTTTCACCACTGAAGTAGAAAATTATTTTACGGGCATCTACTCGAGTGCACCTCCGTAGTGCTTTGACTCTATGAAGAAAGAATATATTTTCATATCAGATATTAAACTTTATTTCATACATTTCTGGTAAAGTTATATGAACATTTTAATTGGATAAACAACATTGCCTACAAAACTCCAGAGGCAACAAAATGTTCACCTGCTTTGAGATGGAGCAGCATTTCTTGGCCCTGTTTTCTGTGCTGGTTAGTTATTTTTATAATCCAGGCCTTTTCCGACATCTGCCGTGGTTGCTGTAAAGACTTTAGAGCAGCCAGCCATGCTCTCACTGCTCTCAGCGTCTCTTGCTCGGAGCGCTGCCGCCTCGATGGCGCTGGTCACCATTACAGTAATCAGACTACTTGACAGGTTTGTAATGGTGCTAATTGAAGAGATTAAAGCGTGAGCGACGAGCACTCCCCTTCCCCCAGCAGATGGTTTTGATGAGCACCCACTGTGAACCTTAAGTGTTTCTGCCGGGATTACAACAACTGGGGAGGACGGCCTGCCGGGAGGAGCAGGGGAAGAGGGGGAAAAGGAGAGGAGAACCGGGCCCCGCTGGCTTGGTAGGGGAGCCAGCAAGTGGACAAAGCCGAATCTAACAGGCCGCTCATGCTCGAAAGTCCTCAGGCATTCCAGATTTTCACCTAAAAAGAAAGTAAAATATTGAGAAATAAATGAGAGAGAGAGAGAGAAATATGTGCAGAATTTGCCTATACCTGCAATGTAACTGAAACTTATACAAACATCCTACTAAAATTCTTTTGAAGTTGTGCATTGCTTTGTAATGCGAACAAGTTAGTAAGTGGTGAAGTAGTTAATTTGATGGTAGTTAGTGGTATTCAGAACTTGAAAGTATGCTTTTGCTTCTTTTTTAATCACTGAGGTTCTCAGCTTTTTTTTTTTAGCTTGAAGTACAAAATAAATGAAAGACTGGCAAAGAAAAGCTCAGCAGGGAGCACAATGTTCCCCTCAAATGTTTCGTAGATGTTAAAAAGTTACTAATGAGAGGGTGTTTTTCCCCCGTACAGTCATGGCCTAAAAAAAAAAAAGAGCCTAAAAAGGCCTGTGTGAAAAAGCAACAAAACAGCAACACGGAGCTCTCCCAATCCCAGCTCTGCCCTCTTGCCTATTCACCCCCACACAACCACATATGGAGGCTACCGCGAGCCATCTTTTCTCTCGCTGTTGTCTTTTGTCTTTGCTGAAGACCAGCCGATGCTTTTTCTACTTGTGCATATCAAAAGAGGGAAAGAGAGAGAGAGTCTCAGAGTGTCCTGTTGTTTGCCTTTGCCAAAGGCTCTTGCTTTGCCTTGTGGCTCCCAGGGAACGCACCCTTTCCCTGCCTCCACTGGGCCCCGGGCCCCAGTCTCTCTCTCTGATTGGCATTCCCAAACCCTAAGTGCCGGCCCGAGCTAAGCCTCAGAGCAAATGTTTGCCAGGAAAGTGGCGGCTAGAATAGGGCCGTCCGATAGGGCTCCGCCGTCCGTGACCAGACGAGCTGTCCCAGGGATTTCTCCGTCAGTGCTGTTTTTCTCTCCGCAGCTGGAGAGACGAGCGGAGAGGAAGAAAAGAAAGATGGAGAGTAAAAGAGTGTGAATGAAAGGCATCTGGTGCTGAAGAGCTTGTGACTGTTTAACGGCAACCTTTTCTTCTCTTTGATTCCTCTCCAGCCAGGGATTACCAGTACTTGGCATTTAGAGAGATTGGATCATTAATGTGTGTGCGTGCGTGTGCGTGTGCATGTCTGTGCCAGTGATATGTTTGCATTAATTGCTTGCGTAAATGTAATGCACTCTAGCTTAAAAAATTCAAATCTGTGAAATGATCATTGCATTATTGATATAGTACTGTATTTTATCATTATTGATGTTCAGTCGTGTTCGGATATTTATTTTCCATGTGTGAATTTTTTTAGTCTTTGTCATTTTTTATTCCATGTATGCATAAAAATTCTGTACGTCTGGAGGATTCTAATGCCTTGCGGTACTTCATTTTTTCAGCAAAAGTAAGCACATAAACTGATCTGCCTATGAAGATTAGTTAAACAGTGCAGTTTTGTTTTTCTCAGTAAGGGGGCAGCAAAAGACTTTAGGCTCTGGCGTTTGAGTGATTTGAGTAGAATGTGTTTGTGTCTTTCTTTTTCAGGTTTTATTGTGTAAGATTTCTGTGAAAAGGCATTGTGTATATATAACTTTTATATTGATTAATCAACTGCAGGTCTGTGTTTCATGAAATTTTCCACTCTCTTGAAATTGTCCGTAAAAAAAAACAAAAACCATGTATAAATGTTAACACGTAGAGCACAAATCCTTGGTGTTACATGCAGTGTGGAGAGGGAATTTCTTATTGACAGCTGAAATGTCTTTATCCAGGAGATCACAGAATATTTTGAGATAATGTCATCTATTTTGATGTTTTTTGTTTTTTGACGTTTTTCCTCCCAGCACAAGGCAGTTTTTCCTCCATTACTGAAGAGTCTATTGTGACATTTAAAATGAAATGTCATCGGAAGTGGAATTTAATCGGGCTGAGTCTTTTCTGTTCTGGTTTAATCAAACTTCATTGTGCCCTATAAATGACACGATTTATGACACGATACAAATGTCAGCTGCTTTTTTTTGTTTTCAGGAATCAGTTGTTTTTCAGAAAGTTGTTCTTCAGAGAATTTGTTGTGTGTTAAATTAAAGGCTCATGTCTGCTAAAAAAAACTTAATACTTGCTCATGAATAGCTAATGAATGTCACAGTTTGTGAATATATCAGCACCAGTGGGCGAACAGCTTTCACTTCAAATGAATTAAATTTCACACAGGCCTTTGAGAGCTTTGTCCTTGTGATTACAGCTCCCTCTATTATGCAGTATGCTGTCAGATCTCCTACTCTGTCTTGGTAGTTTAATTGAGTTAATTTTTGCTTAATTACTGTTTTCAGTATGTTTTAGAAGCCTGCTACATCTATGGTAAAACCCTGAAAATCAACTTCTTTGGATTTTTATTGTGATAGGAAGCCCTCAGCCTGGGTTAGATAGAGTTTGGCAATATTGACAGTGGGCTAGTCCTCATAACAAGAGGCCTAGGGAAGTGAGGAGTAAAATGCCAGAGTCCCACCGAGGACCTGTGTGCTTGGATGGATAAACGCTGCTGCCAGGACCTTCACGTTGGCATTAGTTTCTTCTTTCTCCTGGGCTGCGGTGCCCCCTGACCCCGAACGCTTCATTACAGATGAGCGTGGGTGTTTACGACTGCCTGCCGGTCAGGCCTGGGCAGCCAAATCCCTGTAGCCCTCTGGTCAAACACAGATATTACACTCTGTAATAACACTGGCCAACCCGGCTGACCTCTGCTTACTTCATAAAGCGCAGCGCACAGCCTAGTGTGTGGGCTGGTGGATGTTTGAGTGTGTGCAGTGGGGCAATCTTTTGATGGAGATGCAGCACTGAATATTAGAGCCCCTCCTCGCCCTCCTTGTGTATGTATCTGACCGAAGAACTCAGGACAGTGCCTGTGGGCATACACACTTTACATTATGTAGAATAAATGGCCATTCCCTTTACTATTGTCTCTTGGTCTAGTGAATCTGGTCTTTTATCCCCGTATAACACTGAGCTACAGCTTTTCGTACATTACAGTGTTATGCTGCTAAAACATATTTTTGGGTTAATCTCGGGTATGTAAATGTTTATAGAGGGATCTGCTGTTTTCCTCTCGGCACCAGCACCTCAGCTTCTGGTTCATATCCTTTGTTTTTCTAGCCTTCATGTGGCCATAGTTTCTGCCTCTATGGGCACAAGTCCTTGGTCTGGCTGAGGGTCCGTGTCCACTCGGTGTGCCTGCTGTGGGATTTGGCTGTGTGCGGGGAAGGCTTTCCAGCACAATGGCCAGTTTGCTCTGCTTCTGTATCTAGCGCCGCAGGGTAGCACATTCTGCAGGGGTAATGCGCTAGAATCTGCGCCTGTCCAGCTCCGAGCGACACCCACTTTGATCACCGTCGCCCTCCGCTCATCAGCCTGGCATTGGGTTTTAAACCAACAGTAGTGTTTGGGTGAGGATGGGCGTGAACTGTTTAAAAGCATGTTATTAAGTGCAGATACACGGCAGCTGAAAGGCCGAAGAGAAATACTGTCCACTGGCCTGTTGGCGTTGGGCATTAAGTGAAGTATCCACGGAATGTCTCCCTCCCTTCACTACCCCTTTTTCTAGCCATTCTTCTCTTTGTGATGCAGACTCATACACTCTCTTGATGCTTGTGTATGACACTGCTTAGTGAATTGAGAAATCCAAGCTACTGGTCTTTTAGTTGCCTATGTTATTGAAAGATGCTTAATTAAGAAACTAGGTTTCAGTTGGCGATTTAAAGAATGCAGAAGCATCCACAGACATGCTGTGGTTATACTCACAATTTTTTGTCTGTTTTCTCAGGTGAAGAGGAACATTTCAGACTTGACAAATATCCCAGTGCGACATCAACAGTGGGATGGCTGGCCAGCTTCAGCCTCGGATGACTCGGTGAGTAATTTTCTTTTTCATCCATACATGGCAAGACTTAATGAAAATGTCTGTTATCCACATATGTTGTAATGGTTTATTTTTCTTCAAGTATGGAAAACAATGCATTGTCTAACAAAAATAAATGGATAAAAATATGTTCACTGTGGTATTTTTAGCTGTTTGTTGGACTTCTCCCTATTGAAGATGTTGTGACTAATTAAGATGTCACAGGTCTGCTCTGCTCTGTTGTCCTTTAGCTGTAGACATTTAAGCTCATGTAGTGGAGTGTCACTGACCTTTCCCACCCCAGGCACTGCTCCCTGCCTTTCACTTCTATGCAGTCACACTGATCAGAAGAGGCCCCAACACTAAACCTTGTGGAACTCACAAACCTTCACTGCCCTTAAAGGACAATCAGCCATATAACACCATGGGAACATTTTACCCAGTAATTATGTAAAATAGCTCAAAGAATATCTCTACTTTGAAATGTTTTTTTAGACCATAAACTCACTGCAGGTTTTCGCTGGCTTTTTTGTGTGTTTAGTCTGCCACAACAGTTTAGTTTTCAAAAGAAACATCAAACCTGTTTTGCTGGACAGTTTATTTCAAATGTCATCTACATTTGAGTGTTCTACCCACGGCCCCCAGTCATTCCAAAACACCTTTGCTTTATGTCACAGAAATGTAGTTAGACCTACAATTCGAGGGTTTGGAGCACAAGGGGTATAAATTGCATTTTCAGAAGATGTCACTTACGCCCATTGTGCTCCAAACCCTCAAATTATTTTAACTGAAACTATGTACACTCCTTTGGCTATGTCAATGAATAACACTGAAACTTCATGTTCCAGTTGAGAGAGCTGTGACAGAACATATACATTTAACTTGTTTGTTTTGATACTGACCACCTTGACAATGAATGGTTTGTTTGTATTAAATTTTTTCTGTCAGCTAGTATGCATTACATTTGTATGTTAAGTCGTATTGTCGGTGGCTAAGCGGAGAGGCCGTCTCTTAGCAAAAGCACAACAGGAACTGGGCAATTGAGCCATTTAGTATACCCTCTAACCACAGACGCTGCCTACTTCAACCTGACTACTTAAGGGGCTGAAGTGTGCTCACTTAAGACCTGAAACCACAAGCTCGGTTTGAGTGGAGAGGCCTGCCACTCATGAATACTCTTTAGGCCGCATTAAACCATAAATGCCTGCTCCATTTTTGGAGAGTGACTATGTGTGGCAGGCTCGTGTTTGGCCACATAACTGGCTCACCTTGCTCAAGCTCAGTAGGAGGAGATATTAAAAACATTGGCCTCTAATAATGTACCTGTACCAGGCACTTATTGAAAGAGCTGGCCATGTATTAGAGTGAAAAGCCCCTGCATGGCAGACAGGCTGTTTCTATGCATATCTCATTAACCCATCTCATCTCCCAGGATTTGTACCAATACACAGGACAGCCAGGGCTTAGAAATACAATTACTAGGAGTCTAAATCAATGGCTTCTGGGCCTTGCCAACATTACCCCTTATTCTAACTCATGCGGTCTCTCTACTTTTTATTCCCCATCATATGGGAGATAAATGGAAAAACTTATCAGTAGTCACTTTACATTTCATGGGCTGAGTTTGCTTTTGATTATTACCAAACTAATGTTAGGGTACATTTTACGTGTTCCTTAGTTCTTTCATATTCGTTCATGCATTCATTGCGTTTTATTCTGACAAAGTCCGCTAAATTGAAGCAAGATGGTGGGAAGTAGAGCAATCTGTTCACAGTATATTAAGTGATTGTTGATCTTCGCAAGAAATTTACATATGAGAAGTAGTAAATTTACTTACATGGGGAAGCATTTTTTGCCCCCATATTTTTTTAGCCTAGTACATATCTCTGATTTTTGCAAAACAATTTGCAACTATTTATAGACGTTCTCCGTAAAACATGCTTGCAAGGCTGCTGACTGGAACAGGATACAGAGCTGCAGTATGTCAGTCTGTTGATTTAAAACTTACTCCTAAAGCTTGCATTACCCTTTTGAAGTATTTTTTCCTCTTAAGGAAATGGTAGATCTGTGAACATGATAATGGAATGGCAGTACAAACTTGCCTGTTTTGGGAGTGTCCCAGTATTGTTAACTTCTGTTAAATGTTGCAATTTTGATGGTTGGCCATGGATGCTCATGTTCTGAATTGCCTCAACCTCACCCTGAACATGATGAGTCGTCACTGCAGCTGTCTCTCATGCAGCTGTTTTCTTTAATCATAATACTGCCATTATTGAAGGTGCGGATTCATGATCTATTATTTTCTGTTCTGCAGACTGCAGGAAGCTTGCTGCACTGCTCTACCCTGTGCAGTATTACTGTTTTAAGAATAAATAGCAGTGTTCATGAAACTGTTACAGAGCTAGCAGGAATTTAGGGTTTTTTTTTATTTCCCTTCTATCACTCTGTCTGCTCTCTATGGGTGCAGAGGTAAGGTGTTGGGAACAGACACTGCAGCTGTCTGCAGCAATTTATCTTACCCTCACTGGCCGAGTAAGGCATGGAAAAGTAAAAAAAAAAAAAGTTTTAGGTAAAGGAATTAGGTAGTCATGCTAAGGTCTAGGAACCTATATGACACATGAATAAAAACTGCTCATAGACTGCTCTTGTGCAAAGACGAACCACTATCAAGGACCTGCAGGAAAAAGTACTTTTAAGACTTTTAACTGCCAAAAAAAAAAACAACAAAAACAACTAGTCCTGTCCAAAAAATCCTTTAGATTTGTAGTGCTGTGGTCTGATGAAACAATTATATCTCTTGCTTCATTCGTAACAGAAGAATTAAAAAAATAGCACTTCCATAACTGTTAAGCATAGGGAGGATTTGTTATGCTTTGGGAATATGTGGCATCAAACATGCATTAAAATCATGCAAAAAAATTCGGCTTTTAAAATGGCTTTCACTGTACTTATGATTTGATCTTAAACATAATCAGCTGTTTTCCCCCTAAAATGTTACATTTAGCAAACAACTGACAACTGTGCAATGAACTTTGCTGAAAGTTGGTTCCGTACAGAGGAGATATTAATTTGTTTACACATTGAAAGTCAGCAAAATGTATAATGTTGTCCATGGTGGGAACATTTTTGCAAGCTACTCTGTATAACTCTATTTAAACTAGATTTATGTGTACTTACTTTCTGGGGAACGGAGATGCTCTGAGTTTGGCTGTGTCTGAAGTAGGGGTGGGCAATATGGCAAAAATATATCAATTTTTTTTTTACAGTTAAATCATGATTTTGATTGTATCACAGTATTTTTGTTAATTTGTGACTATATATTTTATTATATTGCAAGTTACTGAACAATACAACCAAACTCTTGTGCAAATAGTGTGTTTTAGCTCAGGAACCGCAATAGATGCAGTTTGCATGTTCTCGTTTGTCCCTGATCACTCATCACTTCTGACCGACAGCCTTATGAAACACCTGTGGGAATGATTGACAGCCTCTGAAACGTCCTTATTAGAGTCCTTTCCCCCATAATTGCTGACATTTATCCAGTGTTTCATGGTGTTTGCTAATGTATTACTGCGGCTGCTCTCTGAGGAGCTGCATGCCCTGCGTCTCTTATGGGCTTCTCACCTCGTGGACTCGAAGAGGTGGTTTATTGGGCCTGATGGTTGCCGTAGCGACAGGGCTCAGTGCTAAGCTGCCAGAGCCCTTGGTGAGATTGCTGTCTGAAGGGAGATATACACACCTCCTCACACTACCAAACCACTGACTTGCTGCTGGAGTCTGACTTTAAGCATGCGTTACTTGTCCAGCCCAGTGTGTTAGTGCTTCAGGGCAGGCATCGAGCTGGAGTTTACAGGGTTGCCATAGCTGCTTTGCTTTGCAGCCATTATTAGCAAATAATTACCATTATTTGCACTATGAGGGCCAGATTTGTCACTAGTTTCAGAGGTGCATTGCCCATCTGTATGGTGCTCGTGCTAAAATTAAATTTGAATTTAGATTGTATACCTAAATCAGAATGAGAAGTCATCCACCAAGTCATGTGAACTGTAAGAATTAAAGTAATTAACTTATCATGCCAATTTAGAGAAATAAGACTCCATTCATGACTTAGTGCAGGTTGACTACCCTCCAGCTATATCAAAGACTGACACTTCTGAAGCCTACAACCTGAGAGGATCCAACAGGTGTTTAGGGTGGGGCTTTGTCAGTTTCTTTTTTTCGTCGTCTTCTGTCTCTCTGTCCGTTTTTCCCCTTAAAGAGCACAGAGGTGAGGTGTTGGGAGCAGACATTGCAGCTGTTTGCTGCAATTATCTCACCCTTACTGGCAGAGAGAAGATTGTTTTTTCTAAAAAGGTTAGAATTAGGTAGTTTGCAAAGAGAAAGAAAGAAATCTTCTACATGTGTCCCTTGTGCAAGGGCTTTTGATGTAAGTGGTAATTAAGAGAAACTAAAAGGAGGAGAGTTGGTTCATTGTGCTCTGCAGAAGCGGGGGTTAATGGGAAGGGTGGTTTTGGGGGTTTTTTTTTTTGGGGGGGGGGGCTGGGGGCGTAGAACTTCTGTCTTCAGTTCCTTCTCCAAAGCCCGACTGTATGGGAAAGTGACGAAACTCAATTTTAAACTCTTATGAGGGCAGGAGGGAAGACATGCTGTTGAGAAGCCTGAACCAGTATTCTTTTGGTTGATTACTCAAGAGAAGAGAGGGGTGACCTCTGTTTGCCAGACATCTGTTTGCAGCCCTGCAGTGTTCCCTCCTAAAGCAGTGTTTAAGAGGGAAGCAGGAGGGAAGCAGTAAAGCAGTGTTCCCTCAGGCAAAAATCAAATCTACACAATTTTCTCTTTGCTCCAAATGTAGTAGTTAAAGGATGTGGCATACTGTTCTCAAGTATGTCAGTATGTCACATAGCTAAAAATGATAGCTGGATATATAAGCCTCTATGTTGTCTTTTTTTTTTTTTTTATTCGTATGGGTAATAGAAACCACATATGCAAGCCTTTTGGGATTACTTTACATACTTTTGAGAAAGCTTTAAATATTTTGAGACAAGTGCATGTTTTACACCATGCTAATCATAGCTAGACCTGCTCATCCAGTGTTAAACTAAACCATTGTTTGAAAACACTGACCATTTGCACTCATCATTAAATTAATCTCTAGTCTCAACCAACATTAAATCCTTGCACTGTGACATACCTATTAAGATTTTAAATGTGTTGTTACCTCTTAGTGTATCTGCCAATTTTTAGTACTACTTATCTGGAGTTTTCTTTTCAAGTCTTTAGTGTAGACAATGCGAAAGGTAAAGGTAAGTTGCCCCGTTCAGTGACATCCCTGGAAAAAAAAACTCATGTGTTTAGACAATAAGGCAATCCAGCTAAGTGTTCTGCCCAGGTGTTCCAGTGAATTTTCCCCACCTAGACCATTGCACTTTACAGGGCCTCTGAGTACAGTAAAATTGTTTTAGTTAGTCCTGAAAGACAAGAAACACTATCTGTTGTCTCCCTCTCTGTGGGCAGAGAGACATGCTACAAGGGCTGTTCAGGTCCCCGTCACATTGATCATCTCTGCAATTCTTTAATCAGTCATTGCTGCTTTATAATAAGGATCTATGCAATGAGACTGACAAATGAATTCTTATGTCTGATTCATTACAACTTTCTAGTAACGTAACATACATAGCCAGTCAAATAAAATATTTTATTACAGGAAAATATGAACCTAAACCCAGTGGTCTTTCTGTATGTAAAACTTCATTACTGTTGCTCTAATTACATCCTATTTCACAGTACCCAGCTGGTTGAAGGACCTGACAACAGGGCAGATTACAGCCACATGCTGTGTGTTGTCCAGCTCTTCCATTCTCATTTACACCAACAAATTTCATCTCCTCCCTTGGCCATCAATCAGCCCGGAAACCAGCTTTCATGCCGTCAGAACGTCTGAACACTAATCAGAGAGCAGAGGTTTTTTTTTTACTAGGGGTGGGAATTTTTTAAATCTAGATTAATCTCACTGTAATCTTGGAATTAATCTAGATTAATCTAGATGAAAATGATTAATCTAGATTAATCTAGATTAAAATGGCTCGTTTGAATTGAAGGTCTGAAGCCCCCCCCCCCCCCAAATGATCCCAAGCCACCCTAAATATGTAGTCATTGGATATATAATTTAAAAATAATAGAGTAAACAAAAAGACTATGAAAAATAATAGCTATCATTATTGAATTAAAATGATGTAGAGGCTGTTGAAGCTGCTGTAGATAGCAGGTGTAGGTGGGAGGAGAAACTGGCCTGGTCGCTCCGCCCACCTGTTTTGGCTGTAAAAAAAAAAGATGTGGGGTAGAAAAAAAGAGTTTCTGAGGGAAGGGGTAGGGATGGGAATCGATAAGAAATTATTGATGTCGATGCCATTATCGATTAAAGTGTTACAGAATGAGCCTTAAGAAAGTTTGCATTCTGGGTAATTGAGCCTCTAGTGAGGCTGGGGGATGTAGTGTTTCAGTGTGTGGTAGCGTGGGAGTGTTTGGAGTTTTACATGGCTGTTCTGTGAGTGACTCTCGTCACTGTTTTATTTTGTTTGTTTTTTTGAGAAAGTAAGTAATTGCTCCCTTTCCAAGGGAGGAAAGAACAGACCCTGCTCCCCGTAACTGTTTTATATTTGGACCCGCTCTGTGGCCAAGAGTAACGAGCCAAACAGGCCTGGCTAGCAGCCGCTAAAGCTTGCATAGTGTAGACCCAGCTCCCAACCCAATGGATTAAGAATAGAATAGATTAACAGCTAATTTTTTTTTTTTTTAATCGCCCGTGAGCAGTCTCACATTAACGCAGCACATTAACGCAGATAAAGGCCCACCACTACTTTTTACACATTAGAATGGTGCAGGTCTCTAGAATGGGCAGGTAACTGAATACTAGCCAAATGGCAAAGTGAGCTACATCATAACAACTCCAGGCAAAGAGCTGAGCTTAGCATCACTGTAAACGTAGGTTGTTGGCAACGGCAGGCATGTGTCAATAAATGACAGGTAAGTGTTGATAAAGATGATGAACAGAGAGGATGGAGTGTTCTGTTCCCTGGTGTTGTGGAGGTGTGAAGGGCAGGCAGGCCTTAATGAGTCCCTGTAGTGCGCAGGCCTGCTGACATTTCCACTGCAGATGGAGAGTTAATGAGACATCTAGACCTGAACCCCACTCCACCATCTTCCAACCCTACAGAACTACAGGCACTGTTGCTGATGTAGCTCTTTAAATAAACATATAATTTAGGTTTAGTTCCTTCAAATGGATGTCTGTGTTTCTTAGTCACATGAAGATTGTGTGCAACAAGTCTGAAAAAGTGTATGTTGTCATAAACATAGCTTTATGCTAATTTTTAAACTCTTAACAAAACTGCAGTAAAATGTATGGAGCTCACTGAGGTTCACCCTGTGAGGAGTTTGATGAGGCAACTGTAAACCTGAATGAGAAAGTTGCTTTGAACCCAACTCTGTTTCTAAATCAGGAATAGACAAGAAGACCACAAACCACAGTCATACATATTTATTTAGCTATTTAAACACTCATCAGGTTAATGTTTTGAAATTGTGTATGTAGGTTAAGTTTATACTTCAGATTGGTCTGTGCTAGAAGTGACATTGTTTTTAAGACGAATTTCCCTTAGAAGCGAAAATTCTGATTGGGCCTTAACTGACAACATGACTCACTTATTGTTTTCATAGTAGTTACCACATGATCCATAGGAGTTACTATAGAGTCCGTCTAAAAGGTAATGGCTAAATAGTTAGGCTAGAATTAAGAGAGGTTAACCTCAGGGTCTAGGGCAGTGGTTCCCAACCTTTTTTCCTTGAAGCCAGGCCCACCTAACCCCAACTCTTACCCGCGTAGACACACAAAAAGAATGGAAAGCGATTGTAGGTTTTTGTTCTTATACCCATACACATTTATGTTTTTCAGATTTTGGAATTTTATTAATTTAATGTGTACAAATATAATTTTAGTAACCTCAGTGCAGACAAAGTTTTGCGCAATCCCTCCGATCTCTAGCGTCCCTCTAAGGGGGGCCCGGACCTCAGGTTGGGAACCACTGATCTAATGGCATTGATTTCTCTTCCCAGTCTTTTCAGCCTCCAAAGGCTTAGTTAGGTTTGTACGTGATTTGTTATGAATGTGTCTTGGTGTTGCTGTATAGTTAATAACTGTGATGATGTGTTTGTCTGTAGATGACGCTCGCCTCCTCTGGGATTAGCTACCCATGCCATCATCTGAGTGTATGCAGGAGATCCTCTCCAGCCACCACTCTGGACCCAACTGAGGAGGTACAGTGCAGTTAACACTCAGCGACACACTGCACACACACATTCTCACATATGCATGCTCAGCAATACCCTTTATGTTGTAGGTAAAAAAAAAAAGTTGTAAAATAATGACATATAGAGCCAGGTTTTCCTTGTTTCCTGTGTATTGTGTGTGCCAGACCTACAGATCCAGGAAAAAATAAAAGACCACTGCAAAAATGTTTAGTTTCTCAGGTTTCATCTTTTATTGTGACGTGAGCACACCACAGCAGACCATATGAACAGCACAAAATTGTTCTCGGCATTTAACCCGTTCACCAAGTGAAGCAGCAAGCAAGCTGAAGCACAGGGCCCAGAGAGCAGTCTGTGGGGATGGTACTTTGCTAAAGGGTACCTCAGAGGTGATCGCAGGGTGAACGCCCCAACCACTAGACCACAAGCTGCCCTGTAGGTGCAAGTATCAAACTGAAGAGCTTTGCCTTAAGAACAGTGGACAAGATTTCTCCTAATTTCCAAATAAAAATGTTCCTTAAAGGATATTTTTAAATGAATTGACAATACATCAAAATAAAATAAATGAAGATACCCATGGGAAGATAAAAACAATTTGGGGGCGTACCAATTCCTTAATGTAGGTACTCTTATTAGAGTACTACAGCAAAAAAAAATGCTTTGGTAGTTGTTTGGTAGTTCATGTTTTAATAATGTAAATCCAATCTAATTGCGAATGCATGATTTAATTTAAAAATACTACACAGGTTTCAGATATCTAGTACTGAAGAATGGAGAATGGAGCTTAAGAAGATTCTAAAATAACTGCGAAGGCTGTAGTGAATCATGAAGATGATTTAGAGTAAAATTCATTTAAAAGCAAAAATCAAGACATAATCTACAGTTACATTTTGGTGTATATTATAATTAGATATAATGTGTACGAATAGATAGATTTCTCATTACATGGGGAGTAGCGTGAGAGGAAGGCGAAATCGTTTATTATTTAATGTTATAATAATTTTTAAACAATACTACTGGTGCATCAAAACAATAAAGCAAAAGTCATAACACTTAGCTCAAAGATTATGGTTTTGTAAGATAAATCATGCTTACTATAATTAGACACATGAAATAAGTAAAACTGGCACATTTTGATTTTGACTTGAGAAATCCCTGAGAAACATTAAAAGCATGTTTGGGGAACTGTAAAATTAAAAGCCAGTATATTTTGGTCATATTTAACTTTCAGCAGTAACAGAAATGTATTGGCCGAAAAAATAAAGCAGGAAGTCAGTTTGAGGCGATGGGGTAATCAATGAACTTTTGAATAGTCAGATTTAAAAAAAAAGTTGAATACACTTCCTCCCCACCCATCCACACCCCTTTATCCAGTCAAATAAATTGTATTTTAAGGAATTTTATCCATTTCTGTCAAAGTAGCATTTTAAGGTGAAAATTCCTCCAGGACCAAATGTCAGTTCACTGTGGTGCTTTGCAACTTTGTGAATACCTGTCATAAAAGTAAATTATAACTTTGATTTATGAATTTATTTAGTACAGTTGAACCAAAGAGTTGTGACTTTCTAACTGGATGTTAGTTTAAAGATAAACTTTTATTGATGGGATATTTGCTTTGTCACGGCAGGAAGTGGACAGTACAAAGTTAAGAGCAGAAAAAATTAAGAAAACAATAGAATAGAGTAAAACAGTATAAAATGTAAATATGTAAGGTATCTTAAATAAGGTATTGGAATAAAAAGTCATCCAAACTAGCTGTGCACTTTAGTACCACATTGCTTTTAATGTAATTCTGGGCCTTTTGTGTTCATTAACACATGTGCGCTAGCAAAAGCGATTATTGGAAATTCTGAATTTATCGGCAACAAGGGGCATCCCACAGTGTTTTGGGCCAACACAGAACGTATCTATTTTTAGTGTAGAGTGGGACCCCAAAGCCCACATGTGGAACATGAGCGTTTACTGCATGTATGGGCTGCACACCATGTAGTCACTGCTGAGTTGTTCTCTGTTCACACTATAAATCCCATGAGTTTGTGACACAATTTTTTACTCTGTGCTTGATTCTGATATAGAGAAGGAAAGGAACAGAAATAGTGTTTTTTTGTCTTTGTTAATGGCAGTCCACTGATGTCCACATGGTCAGTGACAGTGAAGGGGATGACTTTGAGGATGCATCTGAATTTGGAGTCGACGAATCTGAAATCTTCGGCATGGGAAGCTCAAGTTGTAGAAAGTCGCCAATGAGTGAGTCATGCCGTTTGTCTTCCTTTATTAAGATAGACCTTAAGTGATCCTCAATAACATTTCCTGTTTTGCTCTCTCTCAGTGCCAGAGAACAGTGAAAATGAAGGGGATGCCTTACTGCACTTTACTGCCGAGTTCTCATCAAGGTGAGTCTGATGTCAGAGTGGTTAGAAGATCAAAGTCAAGTGTTTCTGATTTCGATATCACAGACGTTTTGAATTTTGTTGCCTACCAAGGTGTAGATTTATTCTGCAATCTCACCACGTAAGAACTGACTGCTTGTGTTTCACCCTGAGCTTGTCTCAGTATCTTTTCCCAAAAAAATGGTTGCTAGCAATTTTATTTAACTGGTTCAAACGAAATAGCATAAAGCTGTACTCTAAAACTCAATATTGTCACATTGCTTCATCATTTTCTTCACTATTTCAGTCAATTAATTTGTGTCTGTGTGTGTCTGTGTGTGTCTGTGTGTGTCTGTGTGTGTCTGTGTGTGTCTGTGTGTGTCTGTGTGTGT
>JBBJLR010000018.1:10269626-10285536 GCA_037577145.1 Brachypetersius gabonensis
TGTGTGTGTGTGTGTGTGTGTGTGTGTGTGTGTGTGTGTGTGTGTGTGTGTGTGTGTGTGTGTGTGTGTGAGACATGTCACACGCAGCTTTTCATTTTCTTCCTTGTACCTTTCGCAAAAACTTTTCCCTCCATCCGAGCCGCATTTGCTTGTCCGCCCAGCATGAGTGTTTAATCTTTTCGGGGTGTTGAATTGGAGAAGTGAAAGAGGCCCGAGTTCTCTCCCGCTAGGAGCCGTGCTGCTTATTCTAAAGCTCTAATCGCTGTGCAAACACAGCAGCACTTCTGTAGCCTGGCTCCATACACATCACTGTATAGCCCAAACTTTCTCTCTTCTCTTCACACTCTCACCTCTCTCTCCCTCATCTCAAGGCCAGTCCTGTGAGACGCCAGGGGGTCACTGAGAGAAAACCAGCCCGAGACTTGTTTTGTAATTTGGGGTTTGGGAGGGGTGTGTTATTCCCCTGCCTCGTCCTGAGAAACCTTTCATGTTTGTGGCGGTGTTTGTTTTTTAATTAGTTGTTCCACCTTGCGAACAACTAGCCGCTCTTGCAGGATGGTGTAAACATCTGCGAATCCCGCTATCCGTCAATATTATGCACACCGCTCTATGCTAACCTGCGGCACAGAGAAGGGCATTGGCATTTGATGTAAAACAAATAAAGTGATTTGTTCGCTTTTTGTTTTGTCGCTGGCCGCTTCAAAGAAAGTTTTATTTACCCCGCGTTGATTTGATTTGATATGAGTATTAGCTTGGCTCTTGGTTTGGCCTCGACAGGTGCAGGGGGTTCTGTGCACGGACGCTTGTGCTGCATGTTCAGAGTAGTGTTGTTTAAACCCTGCAATAAGAGAGAAGCACAGAGCCAGGCTTAGAGGCAGTGCTGTCTTTATAGGCCTGTTGGATAGCACTGTTTGGAAAATCTTGAAATTAAACTTTATCCCCTTGCCAGCCCGTTCTAAATAGGAAGGAATGAATTTTTGCTGTCTTTTTTTTCCTTCTTTTCCTCAGAGAAAGCTGCTGGCCATCTACCTCCATAACGACGATAGTGTTCTCAGCAACGTCTTCTGCTCCCAGATGATGTGTGCGGAGTCCATAGTCTCATATCTCAGCCAGAACTTCATCACATGGGCTTGGGATGTCACTAAGGAAGCTAACAAAGCCAGGTAAAGCACGCACAAGCACACACATCCTTGCACTCGTACACTGACACAGAGGCACTGACCCGATTGAAAATGTGAAGATCGGAAGCATTTTCACACCCAAAATGGATGATCTCTTAATGAGAGATTCCACCCCTCCCCCATCCTCTCTTCTCTCTGCCTCCTTATTGGGCCCTTTGACAAAAGCAGTTGTGTTTGCTCTCTGAGGCCCCAACAGGGCAATCTGCACTAATCTGCTCCAATAAAGGGTCAGTTAGACTCCTAGTTCTCATTCAGTCCACTGCTGAGAATGTCTTCATTCCAGCAAGGGTGGAGGAGGGTGACTGGATTCTGGATTTTTTTTTTTTCCCATTTCATTTGGCCTCACATTTAGACGTTTAAATCCTACTCCGAATGTAAGGCGATGGCTCTTGGTACAGTGGAACATGAGTTTTGCCATTAGCCATCTTATTGCTTATAAGCAGTCTTAAAAAGTTTGGCCAAAGTTATATTTATTGCTTTTAACTTAAAGTAGTTACAGAATGTCATACTTGTTTAATGCCTTCTAATTACTAGTCACTCAATGTTAAGAAAAGTAAAGGAAAGAGAAGGAAAATGGAGAGAAAGAGGTGAAGGAAGGGAAGGCCTGGTCAGGTGGCAGATGGAGTCTTGATTGGGCCCAGCAGGCTTTGCTGCAGGGCAGGCCTGTGCTTTTCCTTCCACTAGGCTTCACCCCAAAGACCTCCTCCCGGAGCAGGCCGCTTGCGAAAGGCAGCAAGTGACCCTTCTCCTGCTGGAGCTCCTTCATCTGGGGCCCTACCTCCATTTCTCCAGCTCTCCCCTAGTGCTTTTTGCCCCAGCTGGGCCTTTCTACCACAGATTAAAAGCGGACAACATCTGGGGCTATTCAAAACGGCACGATGAAACCCACTCACACACGTCTATGCGTTTTTGTACGCACACACAAAGTCATGTCTTGACACACACACACACAAACACGCGCGCACACACTTCCTCACACATTCTCACGCTCCTGTGCAGAGTCCGCTGACTGATTGGCAACGTACTCAGTGGTGGGTGATTTTGCGTGTGTGAGAGAAAGGGGTAGACTGATTAAGTCTCGGTCTCCTTCCTTGTAAGGATGACTGCTGTGCTGCTCTGTCTGCCTCTTTTAAGGACAGATTAATTATGCATAAATCCAAATCTTTTGAATGCATGCTGATGTAATTATCACCCTTGAGATAGGTGACCCTTATTATTATGAGATCTTAATAAGCTGTTTTTATTTTTGTATCATGTTGTTATTTTGAACAGTTGATTTGTTTTTGTTTTGTTTTGTTTTATAAGCAGTATCTTAAGTTGCAGAATGCTTTTGCCTTTACATGGCTATACTTATACTGTCCCCAGAGCATAGAACGGGCGTTAGAGCTACTGAGAGCTTGTTCTTATTCTTGAAGGTCTTCTCAATCGTTTGAAAAGGAAAATGCAAATACTTTTCTCAAGGACATTATTCATACTCATGAACGATTTCTACATGATTTTACCACTTGACAACTGTGGTAAACCTCCATGAACATTTATAAAGGATTATCTGAACAAGAGTTGTTATGAAGGCTACTTTCAATCTTAGAAAGTAGTTGTTTTGTGGGAGGCATATGTAGATTGATTGGAAACTGTAAATTCAGTGTGTAATGACATTTAATGTTAGTCCACCAAAGGTATACAGGTTCACAGTTTGCTGTTTTCCATTTTGCACTGGACCTACAAGCCTGTTTTCCATTTTAAGGCTAATTGTGAATTGTCTCATGTGAAATAAAACTACTGTAAATTTAATTCTTCCATTCCATTCTTCTCATTCCATAGTTCACTTTTGTCTTGTAGCTATAGTGCAGGTGTGTCGAAGTAAACTTTTGTCACTAAACTATTTATATTGATCAACTTGAAGAGAAAGCAGTGGAAAAAAAATGTTTACATTTGATTTCTTTTTGGTAAATTGTTACTTTAAATGTACTAAATGCAATTCATAAATATGCAACACACATATGGTGAATTATGTGTGAATATAGTACAGAACTGAGTCAGAAAGCTAGTCTAGCGAAGCTCTGCTGTGTTTGAGTAGCCTTGTTGCTTGGCCTAATTTGGCAGTGTGGGAAACGTCTCTTAAATACTGAAGTGTATGAAATGAATGGGGGATATGAAAGAGAGATATGTGAAATGTCACTCCCATTATCAAGCCGTCCATGATGATATGCTTTGAAAGGCCAGGTGTTGCCAGTGTAGTGAAAGAACTCCCCTCAGGAACTCTGAAAACTCTTTAACATTCTCACAGATTTCTTCTGCATCACTAAAGTGACAGTCAACTGCCACGTTCATCAGTGGATGGGAACTCTGCAAGTGTATTTGGCTTGTCTTAAATGGCAGCTGAACTACTTGAGTATGTGAAAAAAGGATTCTGGAACAATGTGTTCCATCTTTGATTGTTTTTTTTTTTGCTGTATGGTTTATCTTTTATTATTATGGGCAACACCTCTTCGCAGCAATATTAGACTAGGTCCCCAGTGCTCTGTAGAAAATAGCAGATTAAATATACTTGTAAATTGACTTTGATCTGTTTGTGAAAGCAGTTTCAGAGTAATGTGTTGGCCATTTCAGGTGGCTTTCTGCACTTGCTCTTTTATTTTTGTGTGAAATGCTCAATGATTTCGTTCAACTCTCAATTCATTCTCATAATAGACTGACCTCCATCTCTTTCTTTTTCTTTATTTCTTCCTATCTTTTTTCTTTATCTCTCTCTTTCTCTCTCTCTTATATTCCCGCTCTCTCCGACCCCTCGTCTGTTCCGTCACCCTATTTTACCCGCTTGTTATTAAGGCTGCACTTATTAAAGGAAGAGGAGAGAATCTAATCTATATTTGCATTCAGTCTATAGCAATTCATTAATATTATGACATTTACTGTGAGCTCTGCAAGCCTGCGTGCTACCCTTTTCCTTCAGTGAAATGTTAATTTAAAGTTCTGGTTCTGTCTTTGTAATGGAATAAGAAATCCTCTCTGGCCTATCAAATTCTGCAAGGCAGGAGCAGAATACTAATTCGGCTCAACGGTGTATTTAGAGGGAGAGAGGTGTCACTCAGAGGAAAAGCCAGATTCTCTTTTTATTTTATATGATTGCTGTTGAAACAAAACCTTGTATCTTAGTTTTTGTGGATTTATTTACTTATTTATTGTAACATTATTTGAACATCTGACCTTCACATGAAGTCAATTTTATGATGGGCTACCAGAAATAGTTTCTAATGAAAAGTAAATAATCTTTTTCCATTCGCTTCCCTATTATATACGCTTTTATTTACGAATATATGTTACTCATCCTTTACAAACTTAATTATGGAATTTTTCTGCTAAACTTAGTGTGCTATTTGTATGTATTTACTTAGTGTAACATATTTAGTTTTGCATAATACTATAATATATGCAAAATAATTATGCAAAATAATAAATATTTTGAATAATACTGTTTTAATTACTTTTTTGCTGGTTTTCTATCAGCTCTATCTCTGTTTGTTTTCTGAATTTAACTTACTGGACACACATACCCACTAAAATATAATAAATTATTTATTTTTTTTTATAGCTGCCTGGTCTATTTGTATGTCTGTCCACTGTCCCTCCAATAATATGTATCCATTTACCTTTCTCAGCCAGCACATCAGCCTGTCCATATTTACTCTTGAAGTATAACCTTGTCATAACTTTTGCCTCCTCCAGGCTACTAACAATGTGTACGAGGCATTTTGGAAGTGTCGTAGCACAGACCATACGGACGTACAAAACTGACCAGTTCCCCCTGCTACTGATCGTCATGGGCAAGCGGACATCAAATGAAGTTTTAAATGTTATTCAAGGTAACCTGCACAATAGAAATTCAAAAAACTTTCGTAAGTGTTTCCCGTGCAGAGAAACAGTAAACGTTATAAATGATATAATTTTTTGTTTTTGTGTGATTCTGCTGTGTATACCTGTGGTCCCCTGTGCTACTTGAATGTGTGTGTATGTCTGCTAGGTAATACAACAGTGGACGAGCTGATGATGAGACTAATGGGAGCAATGGAGATCTTCACCGCTCAGCAGCAGGAGGACATCAGAGATGAGGTGAGAGACAACAGAATGTGCATGAGATTATTGAATATGCCCATTGGCACCTGAATAAAAGTGTCTGCCAAATGACGTAAATATACTTTACCTTTAAAGGCCAGAATTAAGATTTTTGTTTTGGTGTTCCTGTCAGAGAACCGGTGGTCAGTGTGTGTTCGGAATGGCAAAGGAAAAGCCTGGGGGACAAGCTGTGACACAGAACTGTTTGTCATCCTCAGAATTGACCCAGTCATACAGTGCGAAAGAATATGTTCTCTGAAAATCCTGTTTGCGCGCATTTTAGCTCAGTAAGAAAGCACAATTCATTAGCTACTTTGTTATAGTATGAGCCTCTGTAGTGATCACAAAGTGAACAGGATGCCATTTCTATATGCTTTCACCACATGTGGCCGCAGCTTGTTTTAAACCAATGCCCTCTGTGCAAACAAACTCGCGCACAAAGACGAGGACTGAAAACGAGATGTGTGTGCTGCGTCCATTCAGTAAGACTGTGTTAAGAGCGTTTGCATGACCTATTGTGTCTGTTTCATATGTCAAAGGGGAGGACTGTAAAGAGAATCTGACCTTCCCTCTCTAAGGCTGTCGCTGCAGTGTCATTCAGAGGGCATAAGAATAGAACACAAAGCAATTTATGTGTACACATTATTGGCACAATAATGACATAGAAATTAACAGTGGAACAACCAGTCGGTTGGCCGATTTAAAAAAAAAAAAAATAAAAAAAAATATGATGTTGGTTTTATATTTTTTTTTTTTACCGTCCCTACCCCTAAAACATTAATATGACACATATTTCTAATTCGAGGAGTATCACTCATTTTGAGAAACCCACCTTTTAAGAGATTAACAGAAACCACCTTGAAAGCCCTTCTCCTGGCTGTTAAAATGAACAAAGTGTGTTTATTGTTTGACCACATAAACAATATATAACACCCAGCTGATATTTGGATTTTTTAGACTGGGCAATATAACAATGTATCATTATAATTATAAATCAGTATCTATCTGAGCATCTGTACTTCAGAAATACAAATTGGCTCCATGTTTATTTACAATTAACCCAGGACAATGGGATTTTGACCAGTGCTGAAACGTTGAAAACAATTGATCATAGTCCTAACTTGTTGTAGGGTGTTTTGGGTTTTTTTTGGTGGAATAAATAGTTTACCATATTCTCTATTATGAAAATTTATTGTACATGGAATTTTGCAGTGTAAACCTTATCAAAGAATATTAGATGATCCAAAAGTTAGATATTGTGTGCTGAAAACAAAGTTCCCCTCTAAATATTGTGCGCACACATACAGGCAGCCTGTGGTTTGGTGGGAAATGTTCAGCTAGCAAGTGCATACTGCTTGACTGGTTTAATTCCTGATGACACCGCTCCAATTTGTGTGCCATTTCTCAGAAATGCTGTGCTTCGCAAAGGAATGCTTTTAGAAAATCTGTGAAATGCAACTGTTATGTGCTGTTATTTGTGCTTCTCTAGGTCTGTGGTATTGAATTATACTTTCTTTATTAAATAATAATTACTATCAAGCTTGCCAAGTCATGGCAGGCTTAACCTAATTTGGATCCAAAGCAAATTTTTCATTTGTTGTACAGTGGATAGATGGGATGATGGTGATTTGTCAAATGCAGTATTGTGGGGTGTTGATGCTTGGATAATTTGTTGACGAGAAGGTTCTAGGTTTTGATTTGTCTACCAGAAACACATTCACAAGGGCCTTTAGCAGACGAGGTCCCAGGCAGTTGCCTGTCTATACCCTATGATAAAACCGCCTATGGAAATAAGTGCTTGTATCATCTGACACATGGCTGAGTTTGTGATGAAAACACTTCACATCCTTTTACCCAGGCCCTGTGCAGTCTCTCTGGGTGTAATTAATGGCTTCTGCTGGCTGGGAAGGGAATGTGAAGTGACTGCTCCATTACCCTGATAATACTATGACACACTCTCAGACATAATGGTTAAAAGAATTCTCCAACAGTCTGCCATATTTTGTACAGCATTGACTGAGAGGTTGGGTGTCTGTGTGTGTATTCAGTGACTCAGAAAGACCCCTGTGTTTCCATGTATGTGGACACACAAGCACACTGTCTGCGGTTCTTGCGCTGAAAAAACCAGACAGTGACTATTCATCTGCCAAGATCACAGCAGCCTTCCTGTATGAGAGTAAGCAAGATGCCCACGCTGATGTGGGCTGGAGGGGTTGAAGCTGTGTTTTTAACAAATTTATTAAAACAGTGAAGCTAGCATGGCTTGTATAATGGAACACTAAAAGACTCTAGTTTTGTGGAGTTCATACAACTCTACATACAAGAACACCTGGTTCAGAGGTTTTACTTTAACTATAGGGCTTTAACCAAAGTGGCACAAAATATAGAAGCAATTATGGGTGCCTAAAATAAGATATACAGCTAAGTTTAATGATGGATTCAGGCTTTTTACATATTTACTCTTTAAGCCCTTTTTTTATTCTCAAACCCCCTGAGATGACGACACAACCCCCTCAAATACTGTATAAAGTAATTTTGATACGCTAGTCCTGTGCATCATACAGGAATCTGTAAACTTGGTGAGTGTTAGATTTATCCAGAGTGGTAAGTGGAGCAGATTCTGAAATAACTAATAGCTATAATGTGAAAATTAACATTGAGTATTTTTCTAAGTGGAGATCAAGAACCTGACTATTACAATGTGCTATTTTTCATTTAGTAACTTATTAAATTGTAAGATGTTTAATGAAGTCTGAATTACATCCAAAATACTTTATTGAATGTTACCATAGCCAAAATATGAGAAGTGATTCCAAGCTTTTGGAAAAATCAAATTATAATCAGGTGTTGACAGATTTTTGTTGCTGTCGTACACTAATGAGTACCTACATTAATTAACTAGTACACAAATTAAAAATAGTCTGTGTCTCTGCACCGGGCTGTGATGTCCATGTCAGGATCTGGGCCTCGCCGCGGTTCCGAGGGGTTGGGTAGGGTGGTTTGTGCCAGGGTCCATGTCTCTGCGTGGTTCCGGTGGGTTATGTGCGCAGTATGAAGTCAGAAATTGGGTACGCATTTGCGCAGTGAAGACTGAAAACTGGTGCGTGTTTTGCGTACCACTGACGTCTATTCAGGCTTGCGTACGTATGTCAATCCCTGATTATAATGTCTTTTAAACTGGTTTCATGCAGTATTTGTCAGAGTTTTAAAAGCTTTAAAAAGCTCCTTAATTGTTTAAAGTAAAAATCATGTAATTAATCACGATTAAAAAATGTAATTGCGTGCGTGCGTGCGTGCGTGCGTGTGCGTGTGTCTGTGCGTGTGTCTGTGCGTGTGTCTGTGCGTCTGTGTGTGTGTGTCTCTATACATGTCCTCGCCCTCACAAACTGAATAAGGTTACAGGATGTATGTTGTATCTCTTTGATCACCCAGCATGCTCCTAGCTTCTCATCCTCCTCTTCAGTCCTCTGTATCTACACTCTTTTAATGTCTTTCCACGCAGATCAACCTGCAGAACAGACTTGCCTGCTTTTCAGCAGGCCAGAAACAATGGCAGGGGTCTGACCACACAGAGGCAACTGTAGAACTTTAACTGCTTTATAACACAGCAGGTCGACACACAGCTGGGTGGCCCCTGACAAACAGAAATCTTTCCAATAGACGCATGCACACAATAGAATAAAAGGGTCCGCTGGTGTATATAGTGGAACCCAAATGATACTCTTTCAGTCTTCTTCAGTTTCTCAGCTTGTTACTCAGGTATTTTTTTGTCTGCGATACCGCTTCACAATCATGCTCTGTACATCAAAGCAAGTCCCATTCATGTCCTATAAATCAGTCACAACATGTGGTTTAAATGTACCCTGAAAAAAGGTTTTCTTTCCTATAAGTTGAAATAATTTATTCTAGATAAGAGTGTAAGTTTTGACATGATAATAAAGAGTCTCCTGCCTCCTTTCAGGATGAGCGTGAAGCCAGAGAAATGGTGAAGAGAGAGCAGGACGAAGCGTATCGCTTGTCTTTAGAAGCGGATCGCAAAAAGGTTTGTTATGACTGGTTTGATGCCCTGAATTTTAACAAATCAAGACAAAAAATTTACGTTATATTTTATTTAAGATGAATTTATTTAAAATGACTGTTATTTATGTACATGATTTAAGATGATTTTCAATTACTATACTCCTGAATTTTAGTAATGGGGGGGGGGCGCCTTTTCACAGAGAGAAGCACAGGAGCGAGAAGAGGCGGAGCAAGTACGTCAAGAACGAATCAGGAAAGAACAGGAGGAGGAGCGAGAGGTGAGATTTGATTTTGTAGTCATAAATGTACACATGCAACTGTAGGTTATATTACTGTACAGCAGATGGCCTGTACAGGATTCCTATCGTCTTGGTAAACTATATAGACTCAGCTTAGATTCCACAGAGATTCAAATGGCTCTTAATGCAACATGCTCTCTTTGTAGCATGGCATCTTTGGTATGAAGGAGTAATTAAGCTGACATTTACTAATGTATGTCATTATGCATTCTTTCATATATACATAAGCACCACTGTACATGTTATGACACACATGACCAGTGACATTGTTACAAAAATTACATAATTACTACCCATTTGTAGAGTCCCTCTGCGTTTGTTATACATACTGAGGTATTTTCCCAACCAATTTTCCTCTCACTAGAGCTATACGATCTGGTACGACAGGTGCATGTCAAGTTAATGACACTTTCAATGAAATTGCTTTGAGGCGAAGCGCTGAAAGTGTCACAGAAAGTTCTTTTTCTTTCCAGGTGCTGAACTGAGTGAGTGACCTTTTGGGGGGTTGGGGGGTGTTGGGCCTATTTAAATAAAATAAATGATGCACTGCTCTTTCAAAATTTTATTTCAAGACAACATTAGAAATGGTTAAGACCAACGTAACTGACTTGAAAACAAGAAAAATATCAACAGCATTCAACATCACAGTTCAATTTAAATTTAATTTGGCACATACACAATCACACACATTATGATGATGCTCAACTGTAAGGATAAAAAGAAAATTTAACTGTAGAAATAAACTGCATTTTAAATTAAGGATACATTCATTCTTAATTATGTGTAATTGGACAAAATATATACAAACTTCAATTAAAAAGTGTGGAATCATTTGTGGATTAAAGGATAAATAGTGTCATTGATTAATTATTGGATTTTTTATAGAAAGTTATCTATCTTGAGATGTAATTGTCACTTCTAAAATACAAAGTGTTACAGGTATTAATTTTGCTGTTACTTAACTATATTTTTTTATTTTTGTAAACTTGGATTTCAAGCTGGGATTACAATCTATGTATTAGGCCTGACAACTTAAAATACAAATAATCAGTTTAATTGCACTATTTGGTGCAGATAATCATCCGTAAAATGTATGCACATATCACCCTAAGAATTTCTTTGACCGTAACGGCGGTGCATTTTGTTATTTCTATATGAGTAGGCAATATTTCTCATTATAATCTCTGATGTCCAGTAAGAATGACAATGGCTGCATGTTCCAACTAGTGATTTGTGCAGCATACACACACAAACATGCCTCTACTAAATCACTTCCCCTGCTTTTTATGTGCCTACATTTATCTGACGTGTCCATGTCTGTGTTTTTATTACTATTTTAAATCTACTGGCATTGTATTTTTGCCTATTAATATTGTGATTAAATATTGGGGAAGCTTTATCATTTTCAAATGTGATATAAATAAATTGGTTCATACTGCCTGCTCTAATTCTCAGGATATTCAACCTCTATTGGTGTATTAGAGCAGTGTAATTTTTTTTTCTCCAGTCTAAGACTAGATTTTGTGTTGACGGGTTCGGCCTGGACTAGATTTATAGCTAGAAATCGACCACTTTTGACATATTATTCTACATTCTGCTGTTTTGTGGTACATACAAATGTTATTATCCTTTCAGTGAATTGAAATGCACAACACACAGACTCCGATTAAATCCCTGCCTCATGACACACAAAAACACACAAAGCAGAGGCAAGTTTAAAGAGAAAGCTGATAACTTGGACTTCCTGGCCTTCCCCATAACCCGCTTATTATGTGTTTACTCAGTAACATAAAGCACTGTTGTCCGCTGATGTGAACCTGCTATATGAGATGATTTGTCACATTAGTTAAACAGGCTTCAACGAAAGCTTATAATTAGCTCGGCCTTGTTCTCTTTTCTTATTTTGCATGCAATCCATTGCCATGGTGTAATCTCGTAAGCTTGTAAGCAACTGTGTATCTTCAGATATTCGATACCTTACAATAGCTTACTTTAGTGTGGGTACTTATAGATTCAGCTTTTTTTATGGCATGTAGAAGAGACAGGCACATTGACAAAGGCAGTTGGGAGTAATTGTGGTGGGTCAGTGTGTGTGTGTGTTTTAATGAGAGAGGGTTTCTGAAGCTGCTCACCTGCTGTCTGTAATGAACCCTAAGGGACTCGCTACTGCACACACATACTGCGGAGGTACACACGTGCTTCGAAGATAAAATCACCTGCACTTTGCACCTGCAGTAGTTGTTTATTCTGTGCCAGTTTTGTAAAAGATCGCTCTGTCACGCGCATGTGACAACAATTTCATGCTATTTTGATGTGAATCCCTGCAGTGGGAAACGGATGACGTCTCATGTATTCTTTATCTGTCCCGCACTCTTGCAGGCCTCACTCGTATGACATAATAAATCTGTTTGTGATCTCCGACAAGCTACAGAGTACAGGCTGTGTGCACCAGCAGACCAGACTGCAGAGAAGAATAGAAATAAGCCAGCCATCATAGAATCAGTTCCTTAGGTCGATTGGGTCGATTTCTCTTCTGCCAGGTAGAAAGATGGCTGATATTAAAAGGAGTCTGCTTAGCGTGTGGTGGGCAACAGCTGCCTTGGACAGCGTATGTTTGTGTGTATGTCTGTATGTGCATATTATGACCCCCCTGGTGCTTTATTTTTCTGACATTGTGTATGAATAAACAAAGCAGCATGATACTCTCCACCTGGAGTCCAAGCTTTGCGGCAACACACACATGCACTCGCGCTCACAGACCCTTGGCTTGGTGCATATGGGCGATGACAATGGGTTCAGACAAACAGCCGAGAGAGGGGAGAGGGGAAATGCTCTCTGTGATTTGGGCTCTTTTGTGTCTTCTGTGGATGAAAGGAAGAGAGAGAAGAGCGGGGGAGGTGATGTCATTATTGTGTCTTGTGTCAGGTGCAACACACACACATGTACACTGTTTTTTTTTTCTTTTTTCTTTTTCAGTCAAAGGGTTTCCACAAACTTCTCTTTGTGTTTGAGAGATGCACGCATTAACAAAGTTGTATCTAAAGTTTGTTTAATCCAGTTTAAATGCCATGGTTGTGAAAATGAGGTTTAATTTAAATTAACTTTTTCTGAAAATTATGAAGCACATAGGTTATTGTAAAACTAAAATAAAGAAAGGAAATGTGCCAGACTCCCTTTTTTTTAGTAAACTGTAAATACGCAATGAAATGTGCAGATGAAGAGAATGAGCATTTATTTTCACTTATAAGATTAACCAAATGTCATTTTACCTGGGATGCCAGCACTTTTGTATACATTAATAATTATTACATATTACTTAATGTATTCCATATTTGTGTGTAGTCCAAAGTGAAATTCTGACATTTGAATACCAGAAGGTTTTTCAAGAGGTTTTTCAAGAACATCAAATACATATTAAATAAGTAGTGGTAATAACAAATCAGTCTGAATATTTTATTTTTATCGTTGGATTTCTTGATTTGTTGTGGAATTTTATTGAACACAGCGACCTAACATATTAGTGACGTAATGTTTAAACATAATGTAATAATTCCATTCTTAATTCAGTAACCAAAGACAAATGTTTTGCCCTTTCAATTAAAATTTATTGCTGGCATTGTGGGTTAGCACTGTTTTGCTCTGGTTTTCCTTCAGGACATTTTGTTCTGAAAATATACAAAAAAACACACTCACTAAGTCCGAGTGTTGAGCTTTGGTCTATGGAGGGACGCTGCTTATCCCCAAAGCGGACTTTCCATTCGGATTCTTACCTGAGGGAGCAGGGTCGGCACGAGCGCACACAAAGCCTGGAGCTGCTAATGAGCTACTGTTGTACACTTTGATGAAATATAATTGCATTACAGTGGGTAAATAAAGGTGGCGTGTGTTGTCACAGCATATGCTACCCAGTGTCACAACAGGAACAACAAGCTGGAGGTGAAAACCCCAGAGGAGCAGCAGGTCCTGATCTGAGCCTCTGGAGACCCAAGCCAACTCCCTCTCCCTTCCTTTCTCTTCCTTTCTCCATTCCCTCTTTTTCCTTCTTTTAATTTTTTCCTCATTTAGTGCTTCCAGTCTCAGATTGCATCCACAGCCTTTGAACTGTGTTTTTTGTACTCTCTAAGTTCAGCGTGAGAATTTTTTTTGTGTGTTATGTAATTAGTGTGTTACCTGTTCCTTACAACATAATGACCTTTTGTGAGTAATGTAATACATCTGATACAACGGCTGCTGTCAGATGGTTGTAGTAAGTAGATTATGTGGAAATATGGATACAGTGATCAGTTACCTTCATTTGTTTTTTATTCAAAATCATGAATTCAGTTTTGTGAATTTGAAATCAATAATTGAATTATGGGCTGATTGTATCCGCCAATCTGGAATATTGGCATTACAAAAACCAATATAAAGATAACAATTAATAAACAATATATTGTGCAACAAAGGTATACTATGCAAATCAGTCTAGTTACAGTGTTTTTTCTGTGAGCATCTTGGCCAGTGTTGATATAAGGATTCAAAGGAATGATATTATTCAACATAAGTTGGTATTTTGGTAGAAATAATACAATAATACAAAGGTATCTGACTATGTAAACATTACTTTTCTCCACAGCTAATATTAAATTGTCCATTTCATGGAGCTCTTGCATCGCAGCTTAAATTTGCTGTCCTACTGCCTCTGTCCAGGCCATCCGTCTTTCACTGGAGCAAACCTTGCCGCCTGAGCCCAAGGAGGAAGAAGGGGAACCAGTCAGTAAGCTGCGTATCCGGACGCCCAGCGGAGAGTTCCTGGAGAGGCGTTTCTTGGGCAGCTGTAAGCTGCAGGTTCTCTTCGACTTTGTTGCCTCCAAAGGCTATCCTTCAGACGAATTTAAACTGCTTACCACCTTCCCCCGCAGAAATGTGAGTCTAGACACAGACACACACACACACACACACACACACACACACACACACACAATCACTTTTTCATTGCATGGTACTAATCAGCCCTAATCAGAAAATCTGGTACCTGGTTCCGTTACAATTTTCCATACTTACTCTGTCGTCATTCCAGGTGAGCTAAAATCACTGCAGACTATTGATTGATTAGAGATTCATCATTATTACATATGTCCACCCACATCCTGCACAGACCTGACATTTTTAAACTTTTTTTTTTTATTCTTTTTTTTTTTTACTTTTTTTGTTTCACCACCACTATAACTGCTAACTTTCTATCCACTGGTGAATTCTAAATTCGCTAATGTCTCATTGACAAAATCCACATACCAAGAATCAAGAAAACCATCCTTTCAGCGTTCTCCATTGGTTTGTGTGTTTGTTGTATAGAAGATGATGTCACAACAGTTTGTGGCAGCATCACCAGTACCCGGAGTACTAACTGCTGTGGGAAACAAACAAGGCACCAGGTCTCAAAGAGAGTCGAGGCAGTAACATGCAGTGGAAAAGCGGCTAGTCCTCTCTTCCAAGACTTTAAAGACCTCTGGGCAGTCATGAATGGCTAACTCTGTAGTGTATAATCATTAATCATTATCCATGCTGGACTTGAGTTGATATTAGAACAGATCTTTGCTTAGTCTGAGCATCTCTTAATTCCTGTCCATCTGTGGTGCAGTAATTACAGTACTGAGACAGGATTGCTCTTTCTTTGTGTGCCTGTGTGCGGTGACTGAGTGTTACAGCTCAGCAGGAAAAACAGAGTGTATAATTGGATAGTTAATCCCACCGTGTGGCTGGAGTTTGTTGCTCATCTTTAATCCCTTAGTGTTTGTGTGTGTGTGCATGCTTGTGCGCTTGTGACTTTACTGTAGGACTCCACAGATCACACACACCTGTGCATTAATTAAAATCTGTGCATCACTAATTAGTACTTTTAATGTGTGTGTTTTTTTTTAAACTTCTATCCACAAGTGCATGCATAATTTGCAGAATATTAATTAGGGTCCTTGGATGCAGGAAAGCACATTGGCTACTTAGGATACAGTCAGCACATTTCTCCTGTGTGTGTGTTTTCTGCCATCCCGTCATTAGAGATCTGGGTGCGCTTGCTCTGCGGCAGGTAGATAACGAGCATGGCGCTTAACGACCTGACTAATTAACAGCATGGAAACAGAAATGGGCTTTCCATTAATCAGGAGAAGTGTGCAGGCCTGCCCAGACAGCATGCCATCCTAACCCACAGGGACTGGGAGAAAGCGCTTGTAAAAAAATAAATAAGTACACACACACACACACACACACACACACACACACACACACACACACACACACACACACACACACACACACACA
>JBBJLR010000018.1:10304017-10317961 GCA_037577145.1 Brachypetersius gabonensis
TTGTTGTTGTTGTTGTTGTTGTTGTTGTTGTTGTTATTATTATTATTTATACTTTCAGGTTTGCTGCAAAAGTCCCCAGACGGGTTGCCAGACATCTCTAACAGTGTGAGATGTGCCTGCGGCGGTACACGATTGGCATTAGAGCTTGACAAGGATTTTTGTCAGCATAACAAGTCATCATAAGCCACAGATTACATGCAGAACAATTAAAATCACAGTGTTATGTCGGCATGCAAACTAAATAAAGAGGAATTCCATTCAAATTAACTGCAACATTAACAAAGATGATTAAATGACAATAAAAAAAGAAATGCCACAGTTCCTCGTATTAATGCAAAAATTAGCGCTGAGTTAACACTGCTGTGAGCTTTAATGCATTTAAATTGCATTAGTAGAACACAATGCATCTGCACGGTGTTATTAATGGAGTCATGGAGTCTTGATTCGAACAGTAACGAGTACAACACTTAACACAAATACGAAAAAAAACGAGATTTCAGCCCGTGCAGCCTTACCTTCTTCTCGGTGGGTGTATCTTTATATTAAACCACTGGGTCTCGGAGCGCGTCTCTAGAAAGCTCATTTCATAAGATTTTTTTTTTCTGATTTTCTAATCGAATACGGCCATACTGAATTCAAATTACTGCTCCGTTCATCCAAAAAGACCAAGAGGACTACAGGGTCCACATTGACTGGTGTCATTACGGACTACATCATTTGGAGAAACACTGCATACACACACACACACGGCTGGGGATTTTTAGTGTCGGGCTTCCCCGCCCCTGTTTACTGGGAATGAGTTTTCAGTGCTGAAACTTTGCCGCCTTCGCCCCGCGTGGCGCTGGTTATTGGAGAAACGCGCGCACAGGTGGACACAGTTGAAAACGCATGAGAGCCAATCAGATCGCAGCCTCGCGCTTTGGCCAATGACGGGCGCCACATTGTTGTCAAATTAGTGTAATGAAAAGCGCAGGAGCAACAATACAGAGAGAGGGAGAGAGAGGAAGAGAGAGAGGGATGTGTATCCACTGCAGTCTCTCAGGGAAGTTATAGTGTCTCACGCTGAGGCCAAAGCTGCACTGCTCTTACCTGTAGATCGAAACGCAGACAGACTTTTACTTTATCATCTTTCTGTGCGGAATTTGTGATATTTTGGAGCAGTTCTTTATAACACAAGCTCCAGAAAAAATGGACTGAAACGCAACAGGTGCATATGTGAGCCGTGTGTGAGTGCGGTTCAGGGCGGTGAATGACTTCAACAGACTCTTAAAAAGAAAGTAACTCAGACTCGTGCACTTTGTTTCCATCGCCCCTAACCTTCTCGACTCGAAGACCACGGCCTGAGCTCTGAAGACCATCTGAAGATCTTCTGTAGTCCTTCTGAAGAATCTCTGTAGACCTTCCGAAGAACCTGTGTAGACCCACTGTAAACACATTGAAGCTATTTTGTAGACCCTGAGAAGATCTTCTGAAGATTCTCTGTGTACTATCTGAAGATCTTCTGAAGACATTAACCAGACCTGAAGATCTCAGATAGATCCGCACCAGAAACCTTTTGTTTGACCCCTGATCGTCATGGATCTTCGCCCGGAGATCACCTCAGCCCAGCCGGGCTCGCAGGTTCACGCCTCAGCCGCCGCAGCAGCAGCAGCCGCCGCCGCCGCCGCCGCCACTTCCATCCCGGTGTCTATGGCTGGTGGGCTACTGCGCGGGCCCCCGCTGCTGCTGCGCGCGGCAGAGAAATACCCGCGGACCCCTAAGTGCGCGAGGTGTCGCAACCACGGCGTGGTGTCTGCGCTCAAGGGCCACAAGCGCTACTGCCGCTGGAAGGACTGCATGTGCGCTAAGTGCACCCTCATTGCTGAGCGCCAGCGCGTCATGGCGGCCCAGGTTGCGCTGCGGCGGCAGCAGGCCCAGGAGGAGAACGAGGCGCGCGAACTGCAGCTGCTGTACGGCACGGCGGAGGGGCTCGCGCTTGCCGCGGCCAACGGCATCATCCCGCCGCGCCAAAGCTACGAGGTCTTCGGACCGGTGAGCAACGAATCCAGCACAGGTGAGTGGAGGACTGGTTTATTCATGATAACCCGAAATGGTTAAACTGTAAAAACACGTTTTCGAGTTTAACACCAGAGATAGTATTTATTTGTTGCCGTTCATTTTTTGAAAAATCTGTCCCTGTATTTTCAGATTCCAGCATGCAGAAGTTCGAGCTTTTCCCCAAAAGCTCCCAGGCGGCGGCGTCTAAGCCCACATCCGAGCCCGTGGACTCGGACCACCTGCCTGGCATCTCGTCCCCAGACGCGCGCCACGGCTCCGGCTCAGAGAACGGCGACGGCGAGTCTTTCGTGAGCTCCCCAGCCCCCAAGGCCCCCAAAGACGGCGAGGACACGCCCCCATCGGTCAGCCCCCTGGGCTCCGGCTCCGGTTCGGACTCGGGCGCATCGGACACAGACAAGGACGAGCCAGAGCCCTCGCTGGAGCCGTCGGTTGCCTCATCGCGCCACATGAACGGCATTGACATCCTGACGCGCGTCTTCCCCACGCATAAGCGCAGCGTGCTGGAGCTCGTGTTGCAGGGGTGCGGGAAGGACGTGGTGCAGGCCATCGAGCAGATCCTCAACAACGGTGGTCACCACCATGGAAAGACCCCTGAGGAGCCGTGGGTGCAAGAGAGGTCTCTGGCCGGCGCCCAGGCGCCTCTCTCTGCGTCTTCTTCCTCTGCCGCCGCCGCCGCCGCGGCTGCTGCAGCTGCTGCCGCTGCTGCCGGCCCCAGGCCTCTGCTGGCCGGGGCCATGCCCCTCAGCAACCGCTCCGCCTTCTCACCACTGCAGCCGAACGGAGCTCCGCACTTTGGACCCGACGGAAGCGCCTATCCGCTCGGAGCCCCTCTGGGCCTCAGCCCCCTGCGCCTCGCCTACTCGGCCCATAGCAGAGGCCTGGCTTTCATGAGCCCCTACTCTAGCACGGGCCTCATGCCCACCCTGGGCTTCAGGCCCCCCATGGACTACGCCTTCACTGACCTGATCAGGGACAGGACTCTCTTACACAAGGAGCAGAACTACACCAACGGACTGTACGGGCCACTGGTCAACAACACCACGGAGAAACAGTGAGGGGATGTGGAAAGCTCTGTAGATTTCGCCTGTAGGCCATATGATGCGTCTATCGATTAATGAACAGACCATAAAAGATGCTGTTTGTGGTTCATATTCTGCAAAAGATAATGCACTAAATTTCATTTAAAATACACAGCAAGTTCCACATAAATAAAATATATTGCAGCGCCATTATTGCCAAATAATTGGACATTGTCCAGTGCATTACTTTTTGCAGTATAGAGTAGGTCTGTAGGTCTGTAACAGCCCCACAGGCTACACAAACAGGCCTACGGGCTGTAAAATGGGTTTAAATGCTGAAGGACAAAGCAATGGCCCGACAGACTGTAAAACAGGACAGAAACAAGTTCCTCCTCAAGAAGTTCTTATGTTCATAAAGTTGTTCTGCTTTTCACCCACGGACAGACAGAGACTGATCTAGTGTTCGCGATTTTAAAAATGTTAAAGTCGAAATCAGATGATCAGAGAGCTCCGCTTGCCAGCGTGCGAAGAGTATCCAGTATTTTTTATGTAAATTGTGCATATGAAATTATTGACCTGTCGGTTGCAGTTCTGTTAGATTATTTACAAAACGGATTAAGTCTCCGCGTGATAATGGTGCAATTAATAGAATCATTTTGTCCATCGTTTAAAAAGAGACTGTACTAACATTATTATTATTATTATTATTATTATTATTATTATTATTATTATTATTATTATTATTATTATTATTATTATTATTATGCGATCCAAATTAGGCCGTTCTTTTAGCTGAAACGGTATAAAAGTGCCATGTTAAAGAACAAAAGGCGATTGAGAGCCGATGGTAAGATGAACTGATGATGGGCCGATGGTAAGATGAACTGATGATGGGCCGATGGTAAGATGAACTGATGGTGAAATTTATGGTAACCTGATGGTGAAATGATGGTAAATTAATGGTAAAATGATGGTGAAAATATGGTAAATTAATGGTGAACAGATGATGGCCCGAAGGTGAACTGATAGTAAACTGATGGTGAACTCATGGTGAAATGATGGTGAGCCGATGGTGAGCTGGTCCGGCTTCTGGACTTTGGACTTCTTTGTGCTGATATTGTGTTCCGATCAATTCAAACCCGTCACACTCAGAAACATCTAGTGTCACAAACCGGTGAAAACACATCTGTACGTGGTGATTGAAATCAAGCTCTATTGATATTAGTTGTACATTTCTCTATGTGAATTTTGATAGAAATAAATGTTATTTTATACTTAAACTGCTTTTGGGGCACTGTTGTCTTTTTGATATTGCTGATATGACTAAAAAACAAAAGTACTTATTATTATTATTAGTAGTAGTACTTATTTGTTGTATTATTATTATTATTATTATTATTATTATTATTATAAATGGGGCATATTTACATCTATTATATTAATTTCCTATTAAAATAAGTTACGTTTTCAGTAAACTGATTTTAATGGTCTGTCTTATAATTTAAACAAAACAATACAAAACACTTTTTTCATTATTATAACAATTTCTTTGAATATACATTACACATTTTCACGCAATTTAAGCAATTTCTGTACTTTAACTGACTCTTAATTGACAATGATCATGAATGTAGTCTTGGAATAGCAGTAATCGTTATTATTATTTCGTCTAAAGAACAGTTTAAAATCAAACTCTTTATTTTCTCCTCCAGAACATTAATTTGTCATACCATTTTGAACACTGAGTTTGTCTCATATGTCAGTCTGAACTCCTGAACCTGTCTCGAGCGCCTAGGTTTCAGCCTCGTCTCTTTTAAAAGCTCCCCCTTCAGAAAAGACTGAGACAGTGGTGAACAGCGACAGTCTCGAGCTCAGAGTGGACTGTATTTTCCACTGAGGAGTGTATAGTCCCACTATTGAGAGAAGATCCCATGGAAACGTAATCCCCAGTCCCTCCAGCAGAGCTGTTCTGTTTACTCTCTCCTGCCTCAGAGAGGAGTGTAAACACCAATGTGGGACTGACAGTGTGCCTTCATTTAAAGGCCTGTGGAGGAAAAACCCAATAACAATGTTCATGCGAGGCCCCGTAATACACATTTGATGAAGTGCATTCGCAGCAGTGATACCCAACCCTCACTTCCCCCTGTTTTATATGTCTGTATTTATTCTTGCTCTGCTGTAGGAACTGAACCGATAGGTGTGATGGTTGATCTGTTTCAGGTTCATTTTTCTGTCAATTTGAGTAATGAGGAGCTTTTCTTAAAGCAGCTCTTCCACTTGAAAGCCCATAATTGGCTGAAGACTCTTTGGTGTGAGGAAAAATGAAAGGAGTGAGGCAGCATTTAATAGTGCAGACTAGAGGCAGATCAAGAGGTACAGGAGATAACTGTTTGTCAGTATGAACAAGTAATCAAACCCACATTTTGATTATAAACTGTTGGTCCATTATGGGATAGAAGTCTCAGAATAGCATTTTACCAACTGATGCACTTAACTGAGTGATATGACGGCTCTGAGTCTTTTGTTCTTTATGGGAATCTGTGACTGGATCAAAGAACATACAGTCCTATTGGGGTATCTGGGAGTTTTCAAATTTATTCGGCTAATATATCTGAGCTTTTTAACCATTCTAAACCTGTAAAATCAAATGATCAGCTTGATTAATGCACTTCACCTGATATTGGTTTCCATTATCCGTAATGTAAGCATCTTTTTAAGAGGTTAAAAAGAGGTTGAAAAGAAGACTGAGCCAATTTAACAGATAATGACCACTGATAATGTACTCAAAATGTTTGCATGAAAACTATACATTTCACATATACAAAACATAAAAGAAAGACTGATCTTTATCTGCAAAGCAGATGAAAAAGATAATATCATGAATCGCCGCAACTCCATCAGCTCAAGCCAATGGTAAGCTTTGGAGTTCATTACAGCTCTTTAGAGTCACCTGCTGGTAGAGCTGTTAAACCGCATTCACAGCAATTAAAATCATTGAAGGTCATTCAGAGTTTGGTTTCAGTACACCTGATCAAACTTGTCAAAATCTGATATTAAACCGCAAAATTGTGAGGACATTGTTTACTATAATGTGATTATGTTTAATTACACACTGTAATAATTTTTTTAATATATATGCTATTTCTTTGTATCATTGTTCATGTACACATAAAGTCAGCTAACTTTCTCGGTCTGAATTAAAAAACTGAAACTGAGGTGCAGCAACAAGCATAGAAGAAACATCAGCACAAGGACTGTGTGTCAGAAACATGTTCTCTGGAGTAATTAATCATGCTTCATTATCTGAGTTTGGCAGATGCCAGAACGCTATCTACCACAGTGCCTAAAGATTGATAATGGGCCTTTAACAGTTTATCAGGGTTAGCTAAAACTCAAGTGCACTGTGTGTTCTGACACTATTCTGTCACAGCAATTTATGCAACAGTATTTCAGCAGCTGCAGCGATTTTTGCTACAGTAACTCTTCTGCAGTGCATCATTGAGACTTTTGGTAGGAACTGACCACAATCTGGTCCTTTTCAAAGTTACTCTTGCCCGTTCTTCCAACACAACAACTTCAAGAACCAACTGCTCACTTGCTGCATGATATATCACACCAATGAACAGATGCCATTGTATAGAGATAATCATTGTTATTCACCTCACATGTTAGTAGATTTAATGGTGTGGCTGACTAGTTTAGGGATAATGTTAAACCCACAGCATACAAAGACATTCCAGGCTTCAAACTTTGGCAACAGTTTTGGAGGGCTCTTTTCTGTCCTAGAATGATTAAAGTTTCATTTGGAATTAATCTGTGAAGGCCATTTCATCAAGATATAGACTGTTTTATTTGAAGGCAAATGGACTTGCTGTTGACCAAAGGATACTTTCTGAAATACATGCCTCATACACTTTACAGTCTGGGCTGATATTCTAGGGATTTTAGTGTGACATGGGTGCAGCCATATGTTGTTTATGAAATGTACACAAATCCTCCAGCCGCTTGGATCACAGCATGCATTACAGTGGTAACCAAAAACTTCAGCACTTTATATCTGTGAATTTAAACAGCATTGCATGCAACTCAAGTCTGGATTTTAGCTTGTGAACAGCCATTTTCCCCATTAATTCATTAGGTAAGTGTGTTTTAGACAGAAAAGTGTCTGTAGGCAATTGTTGCATTATTATGCCAAACCCTCTGTTCACTGATGTTTAATCTCATATTTGTAATCACAGTCCTCAGGGGCCAGCCAGAGCTCAACACATATTTGTGTATGTGTAAATATGTGCATGTTTGTGTGTGCTTCACAAAGGGTTAAAGCTTATGGTTTAGAAACGTCAAACTAGTTCATATAGATGAGATGGTCAGATGTATATATTCTGTTTTCCATGTTGTGTATATCAAGTGTCAAGTTACATTCTATGTCTCGAGTTTGTCCCAAGCTTGTGACCCACAGTCAAGTCTAGACCCATGATGTCTGCAATGCTAATACAGCCCTTTTACCAACCAAAAAGTACCAGTGCATATGTCTGTATATCAGATTAATTACACTCCTCTAAACAGATTTTATGCACTTTTAATTAGAGTTTGTGCAACTTTAAAATTTGCGTTAAAGTTTCCTATTTAAGCAGCACACATTCAAAATTGTGACGTATTATCACGTATCTGAGACTAATCACATGGTCTCTGTCAAAACCCTAGAATGGGGAACACTAGTTCGCTCTATGGCTGAAGTGGGTCTGTGTTGCGTGTCTGGACTCCTGTTAGCGACAAACAGCGACTTTTCAATGAAAAGACTCCCCCTGTCGATGCCAGCAGAATATCTCGACCCCAAAAGTGAGCCCAAACAAAACAAAACTAGAAAGTTCAGAATCAGACTGGTTCCGAAATTCTGTTGTGCACCGCTAGAGGGCGAGAGCGGGTCTGCTGTGCGTTGATTAGAGTAAAAACAAGCGTATTTAGTTTTCTAGCTCAGCTTATGAACCACTTTAACTTGTTTTACACGGAAATGTGAAGTTTTACACATCTACAGCCTGGATTGACGGGTCGGACGTGTGATGTGAGTAAATTCTCATAACTGATACTAGCCAAATGTTTTGCTCTCTGAGTGTCTAATATGAACACATTTCGTCTATTAAGTCTAATATGATCATAGAAAAGGTCATATGTGGATAAAACAGTTTGCTTAATCTAATATTTCAAAATGAAAAGTATTAGGGTGATCAGTTTTACTGATAGCCTCCTCGATCACCCAGTTTGTAAACCCGATGTTTTTTCTGGGTTGTGTAAGGTAATCACTATACTGTTTTATGTATTCTTTCTCTCTTAGTCACAATTCTCTTTATGGTGATTAATATACTTAGATGCTACTTAGATTCTTTCTTGCTTTCATTGTTTATACTGACACGGTAATTAATACACCTCATGGACTACAGCTATGTTAGTAATTCTATAGTCTCATTTAACAATTAGATGAGTATATATTCATTGCAGTATATATTTGTCATTTAAATATACATAGAAACAATATAGCAAGGCCTCAAGAAACACCCAATGATGCAGAAATGTAGTTTCTACAAATAAATAAACTCAGAAAATGTACATTAGGCAAACACATATTTCTAATGTCAATTTTTACTAGTATGTCATCTTTTTTTCCATCTACTGCCCTGCTCATATCTCCTGTAAAGGTAAAGTTCTTTACTTTTAGACTGGTCTCCTTAAGTGGGCCACTTGTAGATTATGAAACACGTAGTGGGAGCTATTTGGTATTTATCACTGTGAAGTCTCAAACATCCCACTATCATGAAATTTGTCATTTGAATTTATATCAAATCCAAGTAAACTCCAGTTTTATGTTCTACATTGCCCATTCTGTTATGTTGTATATGAACTGAAGGATCTTCCCTTGGATTGTTTGCTCTTAAGACATATTTCTGTGCGTTCTGACAACCGGTCAACATACTTGTCAAAATAAAACTGTTTTGATTGCTCTCTCATTAATTGATTACAGTTCCATATTGATTTTACTGCCAAGCCATGGTCTCAATGTTTAGTGATAATGCACTAGATACTATGCATGTCCAAATTAATGGGTCTGACAAGCTGAGCTGAGGATGATTTGGAAGTCTTTCGTACTTATGTCTTTTCCTTGACAGTATTGCCACCATGTGGTGAATACTGTGACTTACACTAAAAGAAAATACGGTTATTCACTCAGGCGACGCCAGAGGCCAAGCAAACCAGAGAAATTACCTAAGTCTGCACTTACTGTTTGTGGTTTTGCTTAAGTGCTTGCAAATATTATTCCTGAAAGTGGGTGAGCACAGGATGAGACTGCAAGGTACTGCTGGTTACTGGAATTTTGCTGTACAGTAGAGTGTTGAATTCTAATAGGCTTGTCACGAGACTGAAATTTCAAACTTGAGACCGATAGTAATGATGGTACTCGATACTATTTTCGATACTTTAGTCTACTCAAAATTGTAAAACGTTTTTGGGTATTTTGAAAAGTGCTTAATAAATTCATTGTATTATTATTATTATTATTATTAGTAGTAGTAGTAGTAGTAGTAGTAGTAGTCTAGTCAAGTTTCAGTCAACTAAAAGTCTTTACATTTTTGTCTTATTTTAGTGGGAATTATCCACAACTATTTTAGTCTAGTTTTAGTCAATGAAAGTTGTATTTCAGATTGTTCCTGAACAAATGTAGTCCACACAACCAAATCAGAACAATTTAGGATCAGCTTTTTTGCATTGAAAGGCTGCTTATCAAAATGCTGTGTGTGTGAGAGAGAGACTTTGTGTCATTTCTCGTATTTATATATTGGCCCTGCGTCCCAATACTTTTGTCTAGATAGATTTAATTCGCAGTGCCTCTCAATGGACAAAAGTATAGGGACGTAGCTCTATTCAGCTGTAAGGTAGATCGTCCCCAAAATTTTTTCTCCTCCCCCTATCGTACAGGAAATAACGTCTCATCTCGGTTTAGTCAATGCAAATGAAGAGACATTTTAACATACTTTTTATTTTATAAACCACATTTAGTCTCGTTCTTATTCGTCAGCAATATTACATGATATAACTTATAGTTATAGTTATTGTCACATGACCAGCATTTATGTTGCGTCTTGCCTCATTTTTGTCATGTTATAAATGTTCAGTGATGACGATATTTAGTCATATGTTTCGTTATCTAGCAACACAATCCGTGTAAAATTTCACGGCGCTTGGTTGTTCCCTGGCCGAGTCACGGCGCTGTCATGTAAACACTGGGTCCTCCAGGTAGCCCAGGGAGGGTCTGCCCACTGCAGTGCCTGTTGAAAATTGTTGTAGTCTGCTGCCGATTTCCGTGAACCAGCAGATGCAAAACTGACACTTAAGTATCGACACCAGTGCTAATTGACATCGAACTCGATACTAAATTTTAGTATCGATTATTATCTGATAATTGATTTTTGGCTAATTAATGATGCACTGAAGGCTGCTGTTTATTTGACAAGCTGTATACTGCACTGTGGTGTACTGGAATGCTACAGTCTGATTAGCTTCGGTTGATTAGGTTTCGCTCTGTTTGATATGCTATGTTCTGATCAGCAAATTTTAACTTGCAGGCTGGTTGGCTACTAAAACCCAGCTATTTGAGTGCTTGTTGTTTGAGTTAATTAATATGGCCCAGTGCCAACAAGCGGGAAACTGAAGTCAACCCTACATCAGGGATAATAGAAAGTTAATCCAGAATAGTTTAGGTGCATGGTGCCTTTGAGTGTGCTCCAATAACTTCTCAACCCATGTGATGGTTGAGCTACACTATATGGACAATCATATTGGGCTGTATTACAAGTATTACACAGAAAGAGGACTTTAAAAACATTGCAGTCAAATACAAATACAAGACTTTAGTATGGAGTTTATCCCCATATGCAGCTAGTCAAGCCAGTCAAGTTTCTCCACCCTGAACTCATTCCACCATGTCTTAAGGGGAATTCCTTTGTGCAATGGGGCACAGTCATGCTGAAATAGAAAAAGGCCTTCCTCAAACTGGGTCCACAGATTTGGAAGTATGGCGTTGTCCTGAATGTCTTGGTATGCTAAAGCATTAAGATTGCCCTTCACTGGAGGTAAACCCTGAAAAATAGGTGTGTCCCAATATTTTTGTGCATATAGCCGCTCTGTTTATAAGAACACATGATATGACACATTTTTTCTGCCCTACCTAAGTTTGCAAAAAAAATAAATAAAACCTCAGGGGAGCTTGGTGTGCATTTGGGACAGATTCTCTATTTCGATTCAGTAAAGGTCAAGGAAGGAAGACAAATGTTTAGGAATTAAAAATATCTTTATTCTGAATAACCAGATTCTCCCAGCACCTATGAGAGTAAAATGCTAACTAAAATGTTAAGTAAAATAAGACAGACATGCAAGTTTTTGCAGATACGTAATGTTTAGTAACCAATAAGCAAAACCTTATTTTCTTATCTGTTCTAATTTGGAACCTACTTTCGGTTCCCAACCCAATCTTTTGGCTATACTTGTTTTCTTTTAATTCATTTGCTAACCTACAGGGACTAAATTCAGATTACAAGCATAATGAAGTGTAACAAGTTATATTAATTAACACATTCATTTTTCCTCACATCTTCCTTCCTGTCATTGAGGCCCGACAGCTGGGTTTATGATGGTTGTGGCAATGACATGACGCTTCTTACCCATTTGAGTGGAAGGCTTTGGAAGGGAGACATATACTGCATTATGTTTCATGTTTGAGTATTGAAGTGGTGGCCTAGTGGGTAGGATACTTGCCTCTGGAGGTCATGGATTCGAATCCTACCTTCTGCATACCACCACTAGGTTCTAGGTTCCTGAGCAAGATCTTTAACCTCCGGGGAGACTATCCCTATAGTTAGAGAATTTAAATCGCTTTGGATAAAAGGATCTGGTAAATGCCGTAAATGTAATGTAAACTCTACCCACAGACCAATACTGGGCCATATACTGGCCGAATACCATTAGACACTGAGCAATCACTAATGCTTAAAAAGCCAAGGAAACGATCGATACTTCATTGTGCAAACACAGGAACATTAACCTTCTTAACACTTATTCTTTATACTCCTTCATCCCATCCATCAAATCCTCATGTATCAGGGAATGGAATAAAGTTTTAAGATAGGACAGTCTGATTCTTTAAAATGCAAGGAATTATGTGCAGTAAAATATATATATTTTTTGCACTTACAGACAAATTGATCAGTTCAGATATCTTTTTGGGAAGTGCTGAGTGTCTGTGAGCTGAAAATGCAAACGTTTTGATGGGGGTTCCTTCTATGGTTTAATACTGAGGAAAAAATATGAAATACATGAATATATAATGAAGTAGTCTTATGGTTTCATTGATTTTCTTTTTTCTTGGATCCATGCTGTGAGCTAAAATACTGATAGTCAGCAAAGCAGGCCTCAGGCTAGCTTCCTTGGGCTTGAGATATGTTTTCCCAAGATAAGTATTTCTTTCTTTCTCTTTCTTTCTTTTTTTCTTTCTTTCTTTCTTTCTTTCTTTCTTATTTGTATAATTCATATTGACATTTATCTTGTCAGCAGCTGTTTGTAATACTTAAAATTGATTACAGTTTAAAAAGCTGATTGTTTTTTATAGGGAAAACTGAGTAGTTAATATTAAAGCTCACTGCTCTCTGGCAGCTCTGTAACCTTGAGCAAGGTACTGTCCCCACACACTACTCCTCGGGCGCCTCGTTGGCAGCGCCCTGCTGCTTCACTTGTGTGTTGTGTTTGTATGAGTATGCATGTGACAAATAAAGAATCTTCTTCTTAAGGCTGCAGGATAAAATTGTAAGAGAAATGAATATGAATTGTCCTCTCTGTTGTCATTGGGGAGAGTCCCTGCTATGACCATTGTAGGGAGGAGGATAGTGAGGTTCCTTTTTTTTTTTTTTTTTTTTACTTCTGGCTTATTTTTATGGGGATTCATTGGTACCACATGCTACCTTTGAATTCTTCTTAGAATCTTTTGATATCATTAACAAGTGCATTTTTGCCAATTGTTCTGACCAGAATTGAAGGCAGTGGAGGTCTACAGCAAAATGTAAATGTCATCTTATATCTATAAATGTCATATTGTACGTATCAGGTGACGTAAAAACTTAGATAAACTTACAGTTCATATCACATCCGGTGTGTTATAGTCGAGTCAAAATAACAAAGATGGTGTCACCGACCAGTTATGTACGAACATATCCGATGTACGTACTCCATCGAGTTTGCACAACAGCACTTGATTGCTCTAATGAGCTCTGTTGCTGTGTTGGGTTCTTGTGTGGGTTTGGTAAAAAAATGACGGAATGAAACTAAATGACAAATTGGCCCTCAGTCACCAGAGTTGGAGAGAAGTATAGTACTGAGGAATCACGTCTTGTTTTCTCTTAACTTCAGAACCTACATTACAACATTGTCTGTTGCTTGTTATGCCTTTTTGATGTGACAGTTCTACGCTATGCCTAGTGATTTGCAGGAGGAAAATTGATTTTTCCAATGTTAAGAGAGGATTCATTTCACTGACCAGATGGTCGATCCTTGAAGATCCACTAAAGTTTCGATCCAGGCTTAATCTAATAATCCCTCCTCAAATATTCAGGTGCTTCTGAAGACATTGATTAGTTGGAGTAGGTGTTAGATGTTAAATAGTATGAGTGGCAAACCTCCAGGGAAAGTTACTCTTTCACAGACATTTCTTAATAAATGGATCAGAGTTTAATGTTTTTTATGGATGACCAATAACTTTCTTTTACTAAATTCGGATAAGACAGAGATATTACTTATTGGCCCAAAAACCAGTACACAACAGCTTTCA
>JBBJLR010000018.1:10331566-10347424 GCA_037577145.1 Brachypetersius gabonensis
ATGCAAATCAGTTTCTATCTTTTATTTAAAGTTATTTTTTCAAGTTTCCTTTTGATGTGCTATCTGTCACTGTTAAAGTAGACCTACCATTAAAATGATACTTTTAAGAGACTTTTCATTTCTTTGCCATTGGACAAACTTACGAAATCCACGAAATTTCCTCCACCGTGTGTGTATATATGTATGTATGTATTTATATATACTGTATATATAAATTTATGAGTAGAAAATAGGTACAATAATAAGAAAATAACATAATTAACAAGTGTTTAGTATGTACAAGTATTGAAAGTTTAATATTTACAAGTATTAATAGCATTTCTAGTGCAAAACTGTGCAGTGAGGGTTTAAAGTGGCATTGTTTATAGTGACATTGTGAGAGTTTTGTAGTTGTGGTGAATGTATGTTGCTGTGTGCAGAATGTCTACAGTTCAGAAGTACAATAACCGTGTGGATATTATAACCATTTCATGCTGGAATAATGGAGAAGTGTGCAAAGAAGACGGAGATTGTGTGCTTGTTACAGAAGTAGAAGCTGGGAATGAAACACTGTTCCTATTCACGTAACTATATTCGTTCTAGGATGGTGCGTTTATTGCTGTGTGGGTGCAGTGAACTGCTCCTATAACACTATAACATTAGGAAATTCAGCAATGGCATGAAATCCCTGCTTAACTTCCACTTGTGTTGGACTAGTTTAAGGAAACAGAATATAGCTTGGGGCCAGGGAGATTATTACATCCAACACTGCTGGCAGAATCTTGCAATTTCGCAGTTCTACCACTGGGTGTTGTGCGTACACATGGTCAGAGGAGTGCATATATTGATGCACATTTCTAAGTTTAAGTTCCTAAATTTCACACCGTGCAGAAACAATAGTACGCTCCCTTTACGCACCGTGTGCTTACGCACGCTTGATTAATGAGGCCCCTGGGGTGTGTTATTGGAGCAACTTACTAGAACTCCGTTCCTGACGAAACAGGCTTACAAATGTGTGTGAAGAACCTTTTCAAGGTTTAAGGAACCGTCACATAACATAGAACATTTACTAGGTTAAGGTTTATTCACAGAGGCTTTATGGAGGTTCTTTAAACTTTACTGACATCTTGTTTACAGAAGTGGTTCTCTAAAGAACAGTCGACTAAAAGGTTCTTTGGAGAACCCGGAAAGGTTTTGTGGCTTCAAGCAAAGATCCCTTTCTGTGAGTTTATATAATATAAAATCAATTGGTAAAAAGGCAAATGTGTACTAATTTCAGCATGGTTTGAAATGAATAAAATATGTTCCACAAAATGACAAGTGGTGCTTAACCTTAAGTTCTACACTCATGAAGCTTGAACAGTGTGGGTACTTGGGAGATTTTGTGGCAAATCAACATTACTTTTGATTCAAATACATGATGCTGTCATGTTTATAATACAAATGGGAGTCCCCAGAACCTCACTGATGATCCACCAGCTGAAACCAAGCTACTGCAGAAAATGTTCTAATGAAAGTCATACTGTAATCTTTAACTCATCCACCACTGATTTATTCAGAGCTCATAAAGTCATTGTTCTGTTCAGTCCGCGCAGGTCTTCTTGGAACAGCCAGAGACAAATAAGAGACCCCTGCTCAGGATTTGAACCCATGACCTCCCAATCTTGGAGGTATTGCTCTTATCACTGATCCATAGGATCCCACAGCAAGCATGCCTTTTTTTTTTTAATTTTTACTTTCAGATGAGGTCTGATGTTCAAGACATAAAGCTAAAGGCTCTGATTATAACCCACAACCACCAGGTCTTGGAGGCAGAACTATCATGCCTTTTTTTCACTTTCAGATAAAATGTGACATATATGACAGATTAGATCCCAAAAACTTCTGTTAAAGTTACTTTCTGTTTAAAGTACTGCAATTTAACCAACTTCATGAAATGTTGCTTTTAGATGAATGTGACATGCAACATATAAAGTAGACAACTTTTTTATCCCACAACCTTCTAGACTTGAGCCCACAATTTAAACCAGTGCACTATAGAGCTGGATGCGCTACTTTTTGGACATTTGACTTACAGATGAAGTATGGCATATAAGGCATTAAAAGCAAGACACAACCTTCCAAGCATGCGACCACAGCTGAAGCCAGTGAACTACAGAGCTTGACAAGCTTTCAGATAATAAAGACTTTAAAAACAAAGACCTTAATAATTGAGCTACTTGGCATGACAAGCATCGATGCTTTTTTTCTATATGTATTTTTCAGATTCCTAAATCATCTCCGTCGAAGACTGTGAGTTTGAAATGAACAAATATAAAGAAAAGTCACTGAAGTGAGCCAATGGCCTAATGGTAACCTTCCCTGCAAGCCCATTACCTTCTGGCTCTCATAAACAATCTATGGTTCCATCTAAGCCCAAATCCAGGGGTGCCAAACCTGTGACAAGTCCCTGGAGGACCACACTTCTGCAGGTACCTGCATTTTCTCTCCTGTAACCTGTACTCGAGTTGACGGGGGATGAGGAGGGGTGGCATCCCCCCTAAAATAAAAACAGTCAAAATAACCCCCCTTCTAAAACAAACATCCCCGTTCCATCCCTTGTGCTATTTTATCAGAAATATGCAGAAATTACTAATGTTTTAACACAGGATATCATACTACCATTTCAACATTTTGTGGGTTTTGTTGTGATTTTAACATTATGTCCAATAAAATATGTTCGATAAAAAATAAAATCCACCGTCCCTCCTGATTTGCTTATACAACTCAACTACTGCCTGTAACCATCTGAGTTCAGCTCACAAAAGCTTTACCGACTCACTGATGAGTTTGATCAGGTGTGGTTAATGAGGTTCAAATTTACTTGGACACATTAATATTAGGCCTACTGTTAAAATAATTTTAAATTAATTACATCTCAGATTCTTTGAAATATTACATCAATTATGTGTGGCTATGATGTTTACATTAAAAGGTCAAAAGCCCCTACCAGTTTGCTGAAATTAAATTAAGTAGGCAGAACACTGTTAGTTTAATCTGAGCTACTGAAATTTAAGTTCAACTGATTTACATTTACGGTATTTATCAGACGCTTTTACCCAAAGCGTCTTTCATTCCCCAATTACAGGGGACAGTCTCTCCCTGGAGCAACTTGGGGTTAAGGGTCTTGCTCAGGGACCCAGTGGTGGTATGCTGAAGGTAGGATTCAAACCCATGACCTCTTGGTCCAGAGACAAGTACCCTATCCACTGAGCTACCTCCACCCCATACATAACCTGTGATCTTCATTTTACATTTATGGCATTTATCAGACGCTTTTATCCAAAGCGACTTTCGCCACAAGGGTGAAAAATGTTCATCAGTTATTAGGGGCCACTTTTTGTGCTTCAAAAAGTCCAATATACATATACTGGCACTAGGGGGACCTGGTTTTAATGTCTGCCAAATACACACATAAATGAAAGTATATGTTCACCAAGTGAAACGGGGCTGGCACCAACGAGGGGCGCCCGGGGAGCAGTGTGTGGGGAGAGAACCTCAGCAGTCTAGAGCATTATAGCAGCTGCAAAGGGTGACCAACTCCATATGAAAGTCTATCTATCTGAATGCAGTGTCATTAAAGTCCCTGTTGGTGTAATGGTCAGCTGACCCATTACGTTTGTCCATATAGTGTATGTTGTCTATCATAAGAATATAAACATAAGTTTATAGTCACAGGGAATTTGTCTTCTCTTTGCTGCTGTACTCCTCTGGGAAGACTTTACTCTGTGATTGGATCATTACTGTGAGGATTTGATCCGTGTTCAGCCACAACAGTCGTTACTGATTTTGGATGAATAGTTCTGGAACATGGAGTTCAGAGCCATTATAGCAGCTGCAAAGGGGGACCAACTCCATATTTAAGTCTGAATGCAGTGTCCTCAAAGTCCCTGTTTGTGTAATAGTCAGGCATCCCAATACTTTTGTCCATGTAATATATAGAAAAGTAATGGGTCGTCTGGCCCCTGAGAAAAACCAGCTGAGACCCAGAGCGCTGTGTGCTGCACGCACCCACAAGCACAAAAGCACAAAAAAGCAACAATCTGCATGAATGTGCGCTAAAATAATTGTTGGCGTTGAGTAAATAATGCGTTAACACGATAATGCGTTAACACGATAACGCGTTAACATGCCCAGCCGTAATTTATGAAAGAAAGTGAAAGTGACCATTCTGTCATATGTGAACACACCACAGCACACAGTGTGAACAGCACAAAGTTCTTCCTCTGCTTTTAACCCATTCACCAAGTGAAGCAGCAGGCAGCCAGGAACTCAGCACAACACCTGGGGAGCAGAGTGTGGGTATGGTCTTGGGACTCAAATCCATGACTTCGGGATCACAGGGTAAACACCCACCCAAACCACTAACCTACCAGCCGCACGCGCGCACGCACGCACGCACACACACACACACAGGTGCTGACTGGCCAGATGTGAGGAATGTGCTAGACAAACAACCTCACACCTAAGAAATTTCAAAGGATCTGTTGCTATCATCTTCATACCGAATACCATGGTCTAGTAGAGCCCATGCCTCTACGGGTCAGAGCTGTTTTGACAGCATGAGAAGGACCCACACAATATTGCTAGCCAGTGTGTACATTTTTCGACAAATTAATCGCTAATGACTTGTGATCAGGCTGGCCCTGATTAGTCCAAAAACTGGAAATCACAGAAAATATGTGATCTAGAACTTAACCTGCTCTGTAGAAACACAAGTTGCCATGGTAATGTATCCTGGTAAAATAAATTCTGGATTAGGTCAAACCATGATTAAAAATGGCTTGCAAAGTAATAAATCTTGCTTTGTGATCTAGGCCATGGTCTTCTAGGACAAATCTGTTTGTATGCATGCGTTCGGGTAGGTGTGTGTGTACAGGGGTGTACTGAACAGATCGTCAATTGTACGGACAAGAGCACCTCTTTAGGAGAGAGCTGGTGTGTATGATGCAGCGGGCTGCTTACAGTCCTGCCAATTAGCCCGTGTTTACGGCTCTAAAAAGCTCTTTTAAGCCACATTAAACATGCACATTTAGCCAAATGTCTGCATGTCTGTGAGGTTAATGAATTTTCTCTTCAGCAAAGTGCCAGAAATTAACAAGTGTATCTCCATGATGGCAGCTTGAGAGCAGTTTTTCTTGTAAACAAACTTGGGCTTGAGTTTCCCTGTCCACACACATGCACACACATACAAATAACCTTGTTTATAGGACTTTCCTCAGATCACAGCTGGCACTCTTTAAGGTCCCCAAGACTCCCTGGAATCAATAACATAGAGACTTCAGCATAGGCGCCAGCGAGACCCGAGTGGAATCCTGCTTTCCGAATCCATAAATCACCTCCAGGATGGTTCAACAGAACCAGTCTGTTTAATACCTGCTGTTTGTTCCATCCTGCATGTGGCATGTTGGATTTTGCAAACGGTTTGAAAGTGTACACCAAGCCTTTGAATGCAAAACATTCTTCAAGGGAAAACATGATGTTTTAGCCTGTTTGAAGTCTGTTTGCTTGGTAGTTGTATGAAGGTCTGTGTGTATTATAACCAGCGTGGTGTATTTTGTAAAATCCTTTTTTGATGCTCAGGCTGTTGCTCCATGGCTATGAAGCTTCAGCAAAAAGAGGGAGTAACACTAACACTAGAATGGTGGTTGTGTACTGTAGATTGTAGAAGCAAGAGGATTAGAGAAGAATAGCAGTGTGGATTTGTAGAAAGAGGGAGAAAACTGCTGGCCTGAGAACAGCAGTTACAGTATGAAAAATAACGGTGCTGGGAGGAATGCTAAGAAGAACCACTTTTGGTGCTTTTAAACAACCATTTTTGTCCCTTTAAAATTTAAAGCACTTCTTTACATGTATACCAGTCAAAGGTTTTTCCCCCTAGATCTATACATTGAGCCAAAAATCTTGAATGGTGACAAATCATCCATCCATCCATCATAGACCCCTTTTTCCCACACTCAGGGTGGGGTGGACTGGAGCCTATCCCAGCTACAATGGGCGAAGGCGGGGTACATTCTTTTTAGGAGCTTTCGCTCATGAGTGTTTGCTGTTTTTGCCAGAAGAGGAGGGTAAACTGATCAGAGAACAGCCATAGCAGTGTGTGTTGAGAATGAAGGGAACAGTAATATGATAGATGAACGGAGACACCATAGCTAGCAGAGGAGTGTGCAGACTGTTTGGCACTATTGGAAGTGGTGGCTATTTTTAAGTCCTTGCAAAGACAGCTTTGTGTGTGTGTGTGTGTATATTCCTGCTCTATACTGGAGGCCTATTCCAGACTAGTGGCTCAGCTCTTATTTGATATTTATGACCTAAGGCAGCCTTTTTGTTTCTGGTAATGATGTCTTTTGAAAACACATCTTTCTTTCCAGGAGGGAGCAGAGAAAATATTTTCTCCGAATCAACACACACGCACACTCGCGAACAAACACGCACTCACAGGCACACATGCGCAATGTACCTAACAGAAGCTGATGAAGAAAAATGCTTAAATTAATGTGAATAATTAAACCAAACATTTCCCCAACATACCCCTCTGAAATGAGCTCACAGAAAGATACAAACACATTCTCTATATTTTAATACTATTCTGCACTCCATTTGAACCGTCATTTCTACACATTCATGTGCTGCCCACAGGCTATTCTCTGCGTGGATGCATTTGCTCTTTGAATTTATGGCTGTATGTTGTATATGGCTTGTATAAAGCAAGTCAAGGCAAATAGACCTGCTTGAATTCACAAGATTATACTGCAGGTCCTATAAGATGATTCAGTGAGAATTTTCATAATGATGCATCTTCTCCCTCTTTGTATTCTTGTGTAACTGGTGATAATACACATCTAAATCTACCCATTCTCCACCTACAGGCACATTCTCTTGTAGTAGATCAGACAGGACCCATTCAAAGCGGACAAGAGAATGGAGAATATAATGTTGAGTTTAAGCTGGGCTGTGTTGCTTTTGCCCGTCTAAACACGGTGGAAGTGACAATAATCTTTGATAAGATTATACAACACAACCAAAAGAAAGGCTACATTTCATACACAAAAAAATAAATAAAAATAATTTGAAATTCCTCTGAATTAACCGTACTGAACTAGATTCCATTAAACAGACTAATTACACTCTTTGTAATAAAACATCACTGGCCAGTGTTCCTTAAGTACATGTTTAATATTCTGTTGTTTCCAATACATAGAAAATGTTCATTAAAATACATAGAAAATGTCCATTAAAATGTACAGAAGCATGTTCTCTGTAGAGTATGCATGCTTGTTTATAATTATATAAAAACAAATAAACAAACCATGTCATTTAACAAACGAAGTCCAGAATTTTGCATATGACATTGACTGTTATTGTCACACAGTGATATTTGTTTAATACAAATATTCTCAGATCATGATGTGTCTGGCTGGGTTTGAGGTGATTACTGGGTTTGTATGAGATTTCGGTGCAGTTGTTGTAGCTCTGAGCACTGAGGCCTGCACCACAGAGCTCATGGTATTGAGCAACTGGTTCATGTTCCTTTCATTCACAGCTTAAAGAACGGAGGGAAAGACAAGAGAGTGTGGTAGAAAAAGAGGCGAAATAATTCTGAATAATGTATCACTGGTCCTTAATTCCTTCTGTTTAATACTCGCCTAAATCCCTCAACTGCACCTCAAGAAAAAAAAACTTCAACAATTTCACACTCGAGTAATCTTCAGATTTAATAACCTTAAGCTTTGCTCATTCCGTAAATCTGAGCTTCACCCCCTCCGTCCTCTCTACCCCTCACCCCACATCCTCCTCCTCCTCCGCCTCCTCGTGCCTCCTCCATGCTCCTCTCTGTGCGCCTGTGCGTTTTATCTCGGTAATAACACAAAGCCTCCTTCGCTGCCTCCCGTCAGAGCGATAACAGAAATTCCTGCCCATATTTTAATAGCTTCTCGCTGCTATCTCTGGCTCCAACTCCCGCGCAGCGAGCGCGCTCACCTTGGCAGCGCAGCCTGGAGGAGATTCCCCACCACGCAGCGCGCATCTTAATGCAGGCTGAGGCTGAGACTGCGCCGTTACCATAGAGCCACTGGAGGGGGGACCACAGCTCAGCGAGCAGCTTGCACCTCAGGGCTGGAGAGGAGTGACACACAGACCTGAGGTGTGGAGGGACAAACAGACATAAGCATGGAGTAAAGGAACAGACCAGCCTCAGGACTCACTAGGGACAAACCGGACAGCGAGACAATTTTTTTAGGAGGCGGGTGGCGGTGTAGTTAAGATTACACGTCCTCTATTTTTTCTGCAAATTTTTGTGCACAGTCTCTGTTTACTTTGTAATATAAATTGGGGAAAAATAAAGTGTAAAATCTATATGTGCCATAACTTTTGCACAAGCCAGTATGTTAAATAAATAAACCGTTATTGTGCATTTTGCGTTCTGTATTAAACATAATGTGTGTTCACCCTAGAGGATGTGTTTATTTTTGTTTAATTAACAAAAACATGTAAATTGACCAAGTGCGTGTACACTTTTGCATATAACATATCACTATTTCTTTGTTTTAAGATTGTTTTAATAGATTAGCAACTGTGGCACAGCTACTTTGCTGACATTTCCTTGTTGTTCTTGCCCCAAGCATTATAATATGTTGCCTTAAGTTATACTTTTATACATCAGAGTTGAGTCTTTAGTAGAGAAGGTTAGCCTCATTAGCCGCAGACATTGCATTACACAAAAGTAAATATTGTCAAGTCCAGCAAGGCTTCAGATATAGCCTTTCATTATAGAAAACCCTTCATCCCAAAGGCCAGAACTGAAGCAGCACATGCAAAAAATGTGTTTCCAGATTAATCCTGTAGTAACAAATAAACTGGACAGGAATTCACATTAAACACACAACATAGCAACATGTTCTAGACTGCATGTATTTAAATATATATATATATATATATATATATGTGTGTGTGTGTGTGTGTGTGTGTGTATGTGCAATGCAATCTCATTTTCTGCTGAATATGAAATAAATAACAATACAGTATGTATATATGTAACTTATTAGTTACTAAGGAAGCGTTTCAGATGGAAGTCCTCCATTAGATGTGCAACGTGCGCATCAGCAGTTTGCTTCTGAAGCTGTAGGAGGTGAACTGGTTGATATTCAAATTTCAAGATGTTTAAAGCATGACATTCATTCCAAGGGGAGGGGAGTATTTTTAAACGGTCTGTCAGTAGAGACTTGCTGTAAGAAGACACCGTTCACCACATCATTTTTTGTGCGTTCTTTCTTCCAAAAATTCCCATTGCTAACTTTTTTTTTTATCTCCGGCATCTTTCTAGACTAGTTTTTGAAACTCAGATTGTGTCAAAATGGCAGAAATATTGCAACAATCTGACAGCCTGAGCACAGATCAGTTCTTGTGTTCCATTCACTGGTCAGATTTCAGGTAATAACACTAAAATAGGGTTGCTGTAATATACCGGACCTGGATAAACATATTATTTTGATGGCATGGGCCCTGTGTGAACGCTCACGCTCCTTCACGGTGCATGCTTGAGAGGCTCCATCGAACATACTAATTACAGCGGGCTCAGTTTTTGAGGCATCACGGGGGACTTGTGTAGCTCAGCACTCATCACAGCAGAAATCTCTGCATAACTTTTTGGCACAGCCCTGAAATGAGCGTGACAGGGGCATAAACATGTTCTGATGGGTTTTAATCCGTTTGAGTCAATAGAGAGGCGTTTATTAAGTTTTGCAACATGCTGCTGGAATTTTCTAATGGGATTTTTGTATTCAGCTGTATGAAGAGAAAAAAGAAGGGAAGGAGCTAAATTTCAGCACACCAGGAAGGAGGCTGTTGTGGTCTGATAGGATAGATGCCAGCTTTAGAGAACTCTCTCTCTCTCACTCACATACACACTCATACATACACACACCTAGTTGCCAAGGCAGCAGAGAAGGGAGAAGTTAACGACAGGAGGCTGATGTCAGCTGCTCATGTGTGTGTGTTCAGAGTTTGTTTCGTTTTGCAAGAAAAAATACTCAGTTTTTCTGGAAAGGTGCATTTTCCATGGTAAACCCACCCTCCCAGCAGCCTGAACTAGTGCTGGGCAATACTGATAAAATTCAAAATCTCAACATTTATTTTCAGTTATATCTCCGCATCACACTATCAAATAACATTTATTTTTGCGTAGTAAAGTTAATAAACACGATTCTTATGAAAGAACAGCAATTTCACAAACCATTAAAAGACTTTGTGGAAAGTAAGCACCATGGCATCAACCCCTCACCTCCTCACTCCCTCAAGAACCCAGCATTCTGTGCAGCTGACCTTCTCATGCAAGAGACATTCCACTGTTTTATGACACTAACACTCCATTAGAGTGAGCCAAAATGTAATAATCCAACAATACATGACTGAGCAGAGTTACATCTTCTAACTTTCTTTCGGCGTAGTTCCTCTGTGGCACTGCTCCAGAGAACCGAATTTGGTGACTTAATTTCCAAATTGTAGCTTCTTTTGATTGAGCTGTTCTGCCTCCTAAAGGAAAGCTTGTGCTGTATTGAACCGTTGAAAAGATGGGAAGGTTGGAAAATAAATTAAACTTACAATTTATTTAGTTATGTATTTTGATTTGTTCGTTAAAACCAATCTAATACACCATTTTCTTGTCATCTATAAAAGTTAATATAATTGCGAGACACTAATAGCATAGATGATGTATTGGCCAGCACTAGCCTGAGCACACATCTTGCACACAAACTCAGTTAAAGGCGGCACTCATACCCATCAAAATCAGAGCTGTGGTAATTTAAGCCCCCTTCATTACTGAAAGGCATACCTATCCCTCATTAGCTAGACTGGGTTGCCAGAGGAGACAGCATTTCAACGGATGGAAAAAAATGAATCCTGGACTGCTGTACATATCCGGTAGTTTGAACAGGGGAAAATTGTTTGAAGTATTAGTTGTCTGGCCGTGTGGTTTAATCTCTGCTGGAGAGTGCTGGGATGGGGGGGTTAAGACGGTGTTGGGGGCTGAGTCGGGATCTGTGGGCAGCAGGGTAGGATTAGACCCTGCCATTCACTTGCTCTCATCTCCTCCCCAAAATACAGCACTGCTGCAGGGGGAGCCCCAGGTCTCTCTCTTTCATTCTCTCTTTCTCTCTCTGTTGCTTTTCTTTTTCCTTCTCTGTCATTCTGTCATTCTCTTGCTCTCAGTCTTCTTCTCTGACTCTCTCTCTCTTTTCACTTCTTTCTATTTCCCTCCTTCTTCTCTGTTACTCTCTCATTCTCTTTCTCTCATTCTTGTTCTCTCTCTCTTCTTCTCTCTTTCTCTCTCTTTTTTCCTCTCTCTCTCACTCTCTCTCTCCCTGCCTCTCTCTCCAGTAGAGCGGATTTGCAGTAAGTCAGTGGGCTTTGTGCGCTAGTCTCCCATATGCTAGGTTTCTGGGCAGGCGTCTGTGGTGGAGAGAATCTGTTTTGTCTCTCAGATGGCAGCAGCGGACTTGTCAGGGAATGGAGGTCCTGTTCTCGCATATCTCTGAGAAGTTTAGCATAAGTCTGCAAGTGTCACTACATGGCAGCCAAACAGGGCACTTTTCAGCCCTGCAGCTAGTGAAGCTCCTCTTTAACTCCTTACGAATTCTCACAGAGCATTAGACGTGTTCCACCGCGGTGGGATGGGTGGGGGGTGTGCAGCTGGGAGAGCTCCAGCAACTCAGCATTTACAGCCCACAGACCCCCAAACACAGACACACACACACACACACACACACACACATACACACACACACACACACACACTCTTCAGAGAAACAGGGCTATACTAGACACTCTTAAGTGGAACTGGTGTGTGATGGTGATGCATTAAACACTTAGTGCATCTCAGAGTTCATTTGAAGTGGCCTATGGAGCCGCAACATCTGAAGTATCTCTCAAAGCACAGAGGTCACTTAAAGTGAATCAGACAGACTCCAAATTTAATGATGGCTCAAGGTGCACCCGAGAGTATGCTCTTAAAAATTAGTTTGAGAGAAATTGTTCATTGCATGATGCCAGGGGCAATACTGAGGTCAGTGGATATTCAGGGCTTAAGCCCTATGGTGCTGCCAGTGATAACCAAGTATCCATAAATATGACCCAGTGTCTATAACACATTTAAGTTCAAGTCAGAAAATTCTTCTAATCTTCTCTAGGTCTAATTATAAAATTAGTGATGAGGTAGTGATGTTTACTAATCACCCAAACACTCCTAACCATTTGGAAACTGACTGTTTATGAAAATGACAGAGTAAGTTAATCAGAATGCAGAAACACATGTATACAAAACTCACTCACCTCTCTTAGTCTCTTAATGTGCTTTAATATGTAACATGCCTATTACACTCTTCTGTTATTTCCTTTCTGTTGCATGTTTCTCTCTTGCTGATCTCTCTGTTGCTGTTTCGCTTTCTCCCAGTTCCTCTGCATCATGAACTTTTTCTCTTTTTTGCATCTGTGCCAAAAACTCTGGGTGAGAATTAGGGATAATTGGTTATCACTGGCAGCACCATAGGGCTTAAGCCCTGAACACTGACCCCAGCACTGCCCCTGGCATCATGCAAAAAATACTTTCTCTCAAACAAATTTTTAGGAGCCTACTCCCTGGTGCACCTTGAGCCATCATTAAATTTGGAGTCGTTCTCATTCACTTTGTGACCCCTGTGCTCTGAGAGATACAGTGCTCCAGATGTTGCTGCTCCGTAGACCACTTCATAAGAAATCTGAGATGTACCAGTGCATCGCTATTACACACTAGTTCCACTCGAGTATTTAGTATACCACTGTCCACCTCAAATCATGGATTTGGAATCGGATCATCATGGCTCACATTGATTTTTCCCATTTAATGACCTCAGTTAACCTTTATACAATTCCGTCTTTCCATTGAGATCTAAAGCAAAACTACAGAGATTACCAAGGATTCCTACTTTATAAAATACTAGGACAGCTACTATAGTTTGCTGTTAATCTATCCATTCCTTATCCAGAGTTGTTTGTGTCCTGAAATCTGTCCCAGAAATCTTTGGCCCAAAAAGCAAATAAACACCCTGGATAGGGCAGACACACAAACACACACATTCACACAAACACGCATTTCTAGGGGCACATTAGTATTTCCTGTTCGCCTGTCTTTGGACTGTGAGAGGAAACAAGAGTACCCAGCAGAAATCCATACAGACTTGACAAGACCATACAAACATGCATAAAGGAACCTCCGCCACCCAAGTGGGAATAAACTAATTCAATAATTAACTGAATTATAGAAGGTACTACAGGAAGATTATATGGTGAATGTATTGTAGACTAGTACAGAAGAACCGACAGCACAGCGTTTTTGGAGTTTTTTGGAGCTGTATTACTACAGCTTTTTTTCTAAAGGCAAACTTTAAGAGATTGTCAAACTGCAGTGCTGTGCTGTGTAATTCTTCTGCAATCTTCTAGAATACATTGACCTCCGGGTAAAATTCCTGTAGTAGTATTACAGTGCTTAATTTCAGCCAAATTATCCAGTTAGCCTGTGACTGCAATTGCTTTTATATTTGACTCCCACAACATTTCAGTGTGTCTTACTGGTTTTCACATTTAACTACAATACAACAACGACCCACCCCGGAGGAATGTACCGAAGTCATATTTAAACACTGTGAGGAAAAACATGTAACGTGGGGCACAAAAACTTCATCCAATTGTGAGGAGTACAAGCTTTGTGTGACTGTATGACTGTGTTCAAATGGCTAAACAAAATTTCTTTCCAGTCTACATTCCTGAGTTTTCACTGAATTGATAGCCATGCGGATCCACTCTGCCAATATAATTAGTGAGGTAATTGGTTACCGATCAGGCAAAACCAAGACAGCAGATGGGAAACCAAGACAGCAGATGGGTTTATGTCATTATTTGGGTTCTATATTTAAATTATTTCACCATAAAATAACTATTTTTAGATTCCTAACGAATGGTTCTTGTAAATTATTTTTTTTAAAGAGCCGACACTTTATACCTTTACACCTTTAAAATGTTCCTCACATTCTCATATTTTCTTCTGCAAAGCTGGTCCTTTAGCTAAAATGGTCCTGCTATGGCACTGCTTATAGTAAGAGTGTAAATATACAATCTTAAAATTAATGGTTCTTCTGTGGTTTTCACATGTTCTGTTTGATTAATTGTTTGAGACACAACCAAAGTCAAAGTGGTTTAATGTGAAATGGTATATTGGAAAGAAATTAACTGACTTAAAAGTGACAGTGGTGCTGATAAGACTGTAACATCTACAACACAAATATACACTTTTTGGGCAACTATTCAAAACTACCAGTGAACGTAAACGTCTAAGATTTTGAAACATAGGTGGATGTCCCTCTTAATGCTGCACATTGTCATCATGTGACATAGTCCAATTAGTACCTATAGCAGATTTTCAAAGTCATGTCTGCTAACAGCATTCATGCTGATTTATGCAACAACAGCTGTCCTTCAACTTTCAGTTCTTATTTCTTTACATGCATTCTGATAGCTAGATTTGTGGAAAAGTATTATAGTGCCGGTGGTGAAAGAGGATGATATTACACCAAATAGGTTCTTCTGTGGCATAGCTTTGAAGAAGCCTTTTTATTTATTTAAGACCGTGCGAGCTAAAGTGGTTCTAAAGTCAGAAGTGTTCTGGAATTTAGTAAGTCCATAGACTTACCTACGGCTCTCTAGATTTTAAAGAGCCTAATACCATGCTCTAGTTCCTTCATCTTGTCCTGGAGTGATTGAGCGAAGCCGCTCAAGCCTCTTTCTTATTGAGGACACGGCAGCAGGAGCTGGGCCACTAAAATCTATAAGACAGATAACCTTAGAATCTCAGCCATCCATCCTTCCAGCACAACTCTTGACGAATGGGATTGAATAAGAGGAAAAATAATACATATCAAAGTTTAGTACGCACATACGGCCCATTAAGTCTTTTCCTGTTGCCTTTATGGCAGCCTTAATCCTTTTTAATATGGCATAAAATCAATGCTTTCATATTGCCGGCCCAGTTTTCCAACACACTCAATCAAATCTGCTAGGAATTTGTCAATAGACCTTGAGTTGGTCTACAAGGTTTGTTTAGTACTCGTCAGACATGCCATGGACCATGGACACAAAGATAAATAAGCATAAGCCATGTTCAGTGGCTTTTCTCTTAACTTTAATCCTAGCCATTGAAAAAAGGCCACACAGTGAATCACAGCGTTGGCATTCATGATAAAAACTTCACTTTGGAATGCTTAGCACAACTCCTTAAATTCACAAAAGCCTAAGGCTTATTATTCATCAACTACATGGAAACTAGTGTAACTTGTCTGAGTTGTTCTTTAAGGGCTAATATCTTATATTTTTCTTGCATTTTATTTCCCCTCCAGTTTTCCATTAATGACATTTATTTGTTTTTACACAATTTCTTGAAAGCAAAGAGCTTAATTTGTTTGTTGTTTGATTTTCTTAAACCTGATTTACCTGTTTCAAGTATTTTTTTTCTAGGTGGGGTGGGGGGCTCCAGCTAATATTTTGTGCTGTGCTTTTCTTCCTCCCCTGAGCAAAGATAGAATTCAAAGTGGAAAGTATTTTGCTGCTTACCATCTGTAATCTCTCTGAGTCTGCAAAGGGAATCGTCTCAAGCTGAGAGTATTGGAGAAGGTGAGAATCTCCTCATATGCTCAGTGAGTAATGGGAAATAGTTGGTCTGTTTCTGTGTCTGTCTCTGTCTCTCTCTCTCTGTCTCTCTCTCTCTGTCTCTCTCTCTCTCTCTCTCTCTCTCTCTCTCTCTCTCTCTCTCTCTCT
>JBBJLR010000018.1:10382688-10393247 GCA_037577145.1 Brachypetersius gabonensis
TGAGAATCTACAATGTAAATAGTGGAAATAAAGAAAACACATTGAATGAGAAAGTGTGTCCAAACTTTTGGCCTGTATTGTATATATTAGCATTTTAATGCTAAATTATCAAGAAAAATAAAATGTACTAATTTTAACACATTTGAATGTAAATTCAGTTACATTACCATATGAAATATAACTGTATAGATATAGAAAACACGTCCTGAAATGGTAAAATCCCTGTACTTACAGACGGGAGGTTTGAAAGGATCCAAGCTGAGAACGTTATTTATTTCTCTTTGCTGCAGTTTATCGGAGCATCCCATGCTCCCTCTAATTACAAGCGCGAGGTTTTAAAGTAGCCAATCCGAGAACGTGAGCAGGTGCGAGCCTGCTGCAACATGACTGGAGCATGACAGCATGTCTTGCCTTCATATTGTAGTGTTTTAAACATTTCCCCCTAATTTTCAGCAGTTATCTCAGTAAGCTGTGTCCTGTCCAAACATGTGGGTAGAGAGTTTTTTTCAACGTTTCTTTTGTGTACGATTCTTAATTTTGGCCACAGCTAGCAGTAGCGACCCGGTTTTTAAGCAGCTTCCTCCAGGATCAATAAAGTTTTCTGATTATTTATTTCTACTTGCTGTTGCAGTTTGCAGCGTCTGTGACAGCTGCAGAACATAATCTCCCCCGTGAATCGTCTCAGTGTTTCTATTGTTTTTTGCTTTAAAGCCCTGTATTTTTATTACTGTAAATGAAATTAAAAGAGGCGAAATTAAAAGAGGCGTTTACTGTTACATTTTCTATAAGGGTAATGTATTAAACTGAGTTTTAAATAAAATTAAAGTGTTCTGTGAGCATATTTGGGGGCATATTTAGGGTTTACACTATAAAAATGGCATTTTTAGGCATCTGTTTTGTCACTATACGCAGTGTAGTTTTGGGATGTAACCCCTGCAAAAAAGGGGGGGGGGGACTAAAAATATGTGCTTGTTAATAGAAACAACAGATGGAAACAACATACTGTTGTTCGCAAAGCCTGTTCCCATTGTTGAGCTACATGGTGAAATTTTGTTCATTTTTGTAGCTAAAAGTGAAATATACTGGATGCTCAACCCCTGTGTCGGACAGGGTTTGGGTTGTTTTTTTGGGAAGGTTTGGGTTGTGTTCTTGATGTTGAAATAAATTGGATTTTTTGTTATATTATTCACATAGTGACACATCATACATTTAAAACTTGTTAAAGCAGTCTGCAAAAAGATAATCTCAAAAGAATGTACTGTTAAAAACAATAACCTCATCAGCAATTCAGATTTTCCTCCAAGCTACAGAGCTGTATATTATGTCTTTTCTTTAAAGCTCAGCATACTTAAACAAAAGTGGTCATGTCAAGTGTAGGACATCTGATGCTGCACAGAAATCAAATGTAAACTTGTTCTTATGGCTTAATCGTTTCAGTTTGCATTCATCTCAAGTATCTCTCCTTTTGTGTAGCTGTAGGCTACCATCAGTTGGCAAGGGCCAGCGGTCCTCCAGTGTGTGAAAAATCTTTAATCACATTTGTTCCAGGCATAGAATATCGTCCAGCAGCTTGTTGAGTTGGGATGAGACAAGTAAGCAGTTGACTTTGCCACATGACCATGCAGATGTGCAACATTGCTTAATGATGGAGACAGGAGCGCCTCATCTTTTCTAATGAGAATGTGGCCAATTACATTCTCAGGCAAACCACCTACATGGTGCAGCTGGAATTCAAACCCTGCAGCAGTGCCCGGCTGCGTTGCTAAGAAGCAGTTTTGCCAGCAGCTGACTAGCGGCCAAGTTTCTCGAGTTGTTGATGGGTGGTCCGGACCATGCCAGTGAAAATGCAGGTCTATGGCTGGCGATTGTGCCAGTGGGCTTACAAAGTGTAGTGACTGGCTTTGTGTGACAGAAGACTGAAGACCTGCCTGTTGGTCCAGCCTTAGTTTGTGTGTGTGTGTGTGTATTTGGAATGCAGAGCGGGGATTCGGGGGCCTTTGAATGAAGTTTTGGCTCAGAGACTTCACTGTCATCTGTGACAGATGGTGGAAAACAGCAAGTGCTGAGGAGAGATATTCAAATCTGATCTTGGAGAACCTGAAGAAGATTCCTGGCGAGAAAGTGAGAGAAGAGAGAGGGGAGAGAGAGATTTTCGAGATATTGATTTGATTGGCAGAACTAAAAATGGCTGTTCTTTGTTGTGTGGTTGTTTACCATTCTGTAGCTATACACCCTATATCTCCATGATAACTTCAGAGATATTTATTTTTAATTTACTCTACTTTTAGTTAAGATGCTGCTAACACCTCAGCATAGAAATAGACTTAAAAAAACCCTGAATGCATATAAAATGTAGATATTGGAAGCATTCAGACTCCTACAGGTAACAGCCATTGCTTATCTGAACTGCTTCTTTTTTGGATGTGTGTGTGTGTGTGTGTGTGTGTGTGTGTGTGTGTGTGTGTGTGTGAAAAACAGACAGTGAAAGAGAAAGATACAATGAAGGAGCAAGAAAGTCGATGATAAAGCATAATAAAAGAGGCAGGAAGGGAAAGAGAGAGTGTGAAAGAGAGATAGTGAATGTGTATAGAAGGAGTGCCAGTGGAGGGGCTGTGTTGGTGCTGAAGAATAGGGCAAACGGAGCACATCCACTCCATCTGTGTGCATACACTGAGGCAGGTCCCCTGACTGGGCCCAGGTCCCCTCTCCCACACTTTCCAGCACTGTCGAACACACTTGCACAGAAAGAGAGTGAGCCGCAGGGCCAGGTGGGGCAGGGTTCGGAACAGACAAAGCCGCACCTTGTTAAATTTGCAAAAGTTTTGCTCAGTATGCTGTATATTTGACTGCAGTTTAATAGAATCCTTTTATTTTTTCCCCACATAGGCCCACTTATTACATTTGTAAAGGTTTATGCATCAAAAAGTCATTTGTTTATATACAACCATTCTCAATCTCTATTTCTTTCTCAAATTAATCTGGTTTAGAGAAACCACTGCTCAAGTCTGATTGACATGGTGCAAAATCAACGTTGACCTTACATGTAAAAAGCACATGACCCTCATAAACAGTTTTGTCTATGAATGGCTTCCAATAAAGCTGTTTCGCTCCACACTCAGATACTGAGCAAAGAAATCAAGATAGCAAAGTATCAAAAATATCAAAATTTGGAGCTAGCAGCTAAAGCTAAAACCAGTAGATGTTGTATAAAATGTTGATGTTGTATTGTTGTATAAAATGTTGACATCTTTGACCTATTTGGTTATTTGTGCTCACTTGTCTACGGGTAGTGGTTGTGTTTATATGGGTGTATACATTTTTTTTATTAAGGTTTGTGGAATTGAAGCATTCAGGGTGTTTCTTAAGAAAGAGCACAACAAAACAGACAAACTCATTATTGCCATTTTAGAATCTGAACATTGGATTTTGATGATGGGCACTGTTGACATTTCCAGACAGTCAGGGCAGCAACAGTGTCACCTGTTCTACTGCTTATTGATTGGCCTTTAGAAAAAGCACTTTTAAATATTTCACCACAGAAGCATACCATGTCTCTCGCAACATTTCATGAGTTGATGATAAAGCTCATAATGACTGAAAAATATGTTCATTGCCGCGGTGACAGAATGTCAGATGTAGGATGTGATACTGAGTTACATAATAGCGTTCGACATATGGCGATGTGGCAGATGTTTTTGGAAGAAGCCTCTAAAGATGTGGATTTTTAATTTTATTAACTGCACTATGTTTTACATTCTTGTTAAGTTAGACCTATTAGATAATCCATCCTGCAGAGTGTAGTTCTGCTTCAGCAGTAACTTGTATGCTCCCAAAGACCTTCAGTTGTAACAAAAAGTATGCCAAGACAGGTTCTTTGGAGGCAAGCCATCAAACAGTAATTTTCAACCCAAGTCTCAGGGCCCGCCAGTCAGTCTATGTTTTGCTCCATACCATCTCCCCTCACACCTGAGCTAGGTATTCAGTGTTTTTAATGGATTTAACTATGTTGGGAGTTGGGACTGCAATAAAAGAACCTCTTTTGTTTCCCAAAGGAAAGCTTTTAGCAGATGTGAAGAACCTTTTTAATTTCGCAAAGGGCTCCACATAACATAAAGGTTTTATACCAATTCATTTTTCCCTAGAACTGTTCATCCAAGCCAAGAATTAGGTACCATAATTTTGTTGAGTGATACGAGTGTTGATTAGTTGGCTGATATGTGTTATATTTTGAACTAAAAATTTTCTCACCTCAGTTTGTGTCACACATGCTTTTTGAGGCTTCTGTCAATTCTGAGCAATGTAGTGCATTGACTCTCCCACTACAATCTGTTTACAAGTAAATTTAAATGTACCATATATGGAGTCAGAATCTATCCAGTTCATGCGTGAATATATGTGTACAGTAATCCCCCGCTATTCGGGTTATGTTCCAAGAGCACCCGTGTATAGTGAAAAACCATATTCTTGTGTTTTGGTCCGTCGATTTTTATAGTGTAAACCCTAAATATGCCCTCAAATATGCTCCAAAACTTTAATTTCATTTTAAACACAGTTTAATACATTACCTTTAATGAAAATATAAAGATGAACAGTGTAAACTGTACACTGTACAGTGCCAAAGCTGTCCCATATCCACGCCTGAAAGAGCCTACAATCAGCACGTGAGGATCAGAGCTGGACCATGGAGAAATAGAAGAAGGTGGTATGTTTATGTCATATAGATGGCCGGGTGCATGTGCATCGCTTACCTGGGGGACTTAATGTCGCCCGGTTGCGTTGTGGGAGGAATGCAAGCCAACAAAAAACATTGTTTACTGATCAGGCTATTCTAGTTACTGTACCTTTACAACTAATATATGCAAATTTTCTGTTTTCGTTGCATCATGCCACAAAACTGAAAAACTTTGACATTGAACATGCACATATATGTAAATAAAGCTACAAAACAATTAAAAAACTGTTTTGCAGCTTAGTTTTCATAGAATGTATAAAGTGACACTTGGAGATTGTAGGAGCCTTTTAAAGGGACCCCCCTTAATTTCTGCCTAGTTCAACCACTGAGATATAAGCAAAGTTATAAACCTGCTTTTTTTCCCCTGTGCTTTCTGTGTAATAATTATGACAAAAATAAGTTTACATTTGACACTTTACAAGCTTTCTTTGTATTTTTCTTTGTATTCTGCATGTACCACAATGGATTTGCAACATATATGTTTTAGACCGAAACCTTCTAAAAACTGCCATAACAATGTTCCAAGCATCAGGTGGCATATTCATAACTATTTTATGCAATAGCTTTTTGTGATGTAACTGCAGACATCTGGCTCCTATCACCACCACAGTGAAAACAGTCTGACATGAAACATTTCTGTAGAATGGCTCATTTCACACCAAACCCCTCTGAATCATTTTGTTTACATCTTAACCATTTAATTATGCAGAAATGTAGAAAAAATAGTGGATCCCATAGAGACAATAACTAAATAATAAGCCATGGGTCCAAGAGGTTACCACTCTGGGGCATAATTGTATAAAGAATGGCAATGTTTATAAAGGAGTGTAGAAACACGGCTCTTTAAGTTGTGGTCTGGTCTTGGTTAGGTGGCAGCTGGTTGGAGGGGAATTTTAAAGGAGGACCGGGGGCAGACTGACTCGTCACTTCTCTGCTTTTATGAGCCTCTCGCCTCATTACATCTCTAACAGTGTGGAGAGACTCAGACAGACTGAGGGACTTTATCACACCACTGATCTCCCTCATCGTCCGCTCGTCCTTCATTCCCTCCTCACCCCCTGCACACATCACATACAGCAAATGACTTCAGCTTCCACTTGTAGCACTTACTTTTTCATAACTATTAAATAAATTAATGACACTTAATATCTTGGTTTAGGTGTTATGGATTAGTACGCTCCTAAAAGGAAAGGTATCATAAAGGTTTTCTTGTGGTGATTGCAAAGAGGACCTGCTTTTGGTTGTCTAAAGAACCTTTCACTATTCTTTAACGCTATTATTCTATATCTGCATGACTTAGCTTATACCACAACATTTTTAAGAAACAGAAGTGTGTAAAAAAGGTTATACAGAACCTTTCACTGAAAGCTAGCATTAATAAACCTATACACGTACAGTTTTGTGATAAATGATACGTACCTAAATGCAATATTGCAAAGGCTTATTCCAACTTACATCACTTGTCATAAACACTTTAGTCAACTTTGATGTCTTTTCATCTCAATATGTTCTGACCAATAATGTTTGTTGGAATACATTTTTAAAAATGTTTATATAGGTTTATATCAGTTGTTAAAAAAGGTTTGTACATGCCATGTAGCCTTGGCCTGAAGTGTTATCATTTGGACATTTAAGGAGCAATTTTCAGGTGAAGTGTGTGAAGTATGAGTATGAAAAAGCTTTTTGAAGTCCCAGGATAATCCACATTATGTGAAGGATCTTTCCCAGAACATTTCATCCAGGCCCTGGTCCCTTTAGGAAGCCTTTAGTGTATGCTGTTTTATTATTTACTTCATTATGCACCAGTCAACCAACATTGGAACCACTCACAGGTGAAGTGAATAATACTGATTGTCTCATTACACTGGCACCTGGAAAGGGGTGGGATATGTTAGGCAGCAAGTCAACAGTCAGTCCTTGAAGCTGCTTTGTTAGAAGCAGGATAAATGGACAGACATAAGTCACTAAACAACTTTAATAAAGGCTAAATTCTGATGGCTAGACCACTGGGTCAGAGCATCTCCAAAACAACAGGTCCCGTGGGCTGTTAACTGTATACAGTAGTCAGAACTGCTGGTCCAAGTGGTCCATGTGGTCCAAGGAAGAACAATTGGTGAACTATTGATGGAGTCATGGGGACAAAGGTCCATGGGGACCTGTCAGGGTGCCCAAGCTGTCCCATGTCCACTCCTGTAAGTGCCTACAATCAGCACATGAGGATCAGAGCTGGACCATGGAGAAATAAAAGAAGGTGGTATATTCATATCATGTAGATGGCCTGGTGCATGTGCATCACTTCCCTGGGGGACATTATGTCACCAGGTTGCACTGTGGGAAGAACGCAAGCCAACAGAAACTTTGTGATGCTCTACGCAATGTTCTGCTGGGAAAACTTGAGTCTTGACATTCATATGGGTGTTACTTCCACATGTACCACCTACCTACACAGAATAAGTACACATTGTCATGGCAACACTATTCCCTAATGGCAATGTCATTGGTTGGTGTACATTACACCACTTTGGAGGGGTACATCAGTCGTACAAGCAAATCACCACTGTCACAACAAAACCTTGCATCGGCATTTGTTTTTACTTTATTCTTTTTTAACATAATTTGAAGATGGCAGTTGCCCTTTGCATTGTGTCAAAATGTGACCAACAGAAATGGTGCAAAAAAATTTTAAATAAAAACTTCACATTAATTTTTATTCAAAATTCTGGACATTTTTTCTTCTCCAGTAAGGTTACCATTTTAGTGATGATGTTTTGTTGCAACAGCTCTTAATAACTTTAGATCAATGCATGTGCTTAAACCTCAGAGCCTCCGACTTTGAGATGTTTGCCTGTTGGAAATAGTTCTCCAGTAGAAATGCAGGGGGCACTATGCTCACACTATTGGCGTCTCCAAGCTCAAAAGGACTGCCGTGCTTGATTGACTAAGGGAAGCATATTAATGTGATAATACAGTAGACATTTGGGTGCCTTCTTTGATTCTGACCCACACAGAGAGTAATGACCTTGGCATTTATACTCAGTTTGATAAGTCATCAAATTCATATCAAAAAGAAGTAGCTCAAGTGACATTTAGTTCCTCTGGGGTTGCAATGAATAGAAGTGTTCCATGAATACCTAAAAGGTCTGGCTCCATTAAACGTCAGGGAAATTCAGAAGTTACCTGAGTAAAGAATAAGAGTTTCCACTTTACCACAAAAAAACACCACATGAGACCACACAGCTTTCAACACCTCATTTTATTGTCCCAACATTCAAAAGTACAAATAATTCAAACACAACAGTTTATGAAAAAGAAAAAAACATTTACAGCAAGATTTTTTTCCATATTTTGTTTCCAGTTTCAGAAATGACCTAAACTAGCAAGGATAACATGAAGTCATTCATCGCAGTAATTTGATTAATAATAAGAATAAGGATAATAAGAATAATAGTAATCATAATAACAAGAATCAATAATTGATAGTTAAGTAATAACATAAGTAGGAGAGACCAGCTTGGTCCGGTGAACATTTTTTCGTCTTTTTTGTCTTTAAAGATTTATAGATTCTGAGTAAACAAACACATCTTCAGGAGAAAATGAAAAATGACAAGAGCCTTGTTCCTCACTTGGCCTTCCCTCCTACACTACTGGCTGTTGGTTTCCTATTGGCAGGCTGCCACTATAAGGCGCTACAAGGGGAGAAAGTGAGCCACAGCGATTTGGGCATGTACCACGGAGGCATGGCCCCATGTTCCACACACCCTCACCCCTTACCCCACATCCCACACACACGCACACCCACACACACACACACACACACACTCATTCATGTACACTGCACAAAACTCTCACGCACAGTCATGCACAAACTCGCGGAGGGTGATGTCATGAGCAAAGAGGAGGAAGCCATGTAAGAAATTAGTTCGTACATCAGAACAACATTCTACTGGGGTCGTTGCATAATTCAAACTGCCACCTGCGGTGGGGTTTGAGGAGGGCTGTGCTGCCGCCCTGCAGGCGGAGCAGAGGATGAACGGATGACGGAAGAGGTGGACGAGTGCGTATGAGTGTGTGTGTGTAAGTAGTAGTTCAAGTTCTCCGACATTCACAGCAGTACTATCTCAACATGAGCTGATCCCCTACTCTCAACGAGCCATTCACTAAATTTACCTCTCAAAATAGACTATATCTTAGAAAATATATAATGGGTATCATCTATCAAATATCATCTTCTATAGCTATTTTATTTCAACCAGTACAATCAGCGTCAATGCTTTTTGGAGTTGTGATGTCATATGCAAATGGTAGATTCAAATCAAGGTAACATGTTACATTGAGTTCTCCACTGATAGGTCCAATGCAATGAGTGCGACTAAAACAATGGACAAACAGTATCATAATCAATTGAGGCAGCAGAGCCCAAAATGTTGGATGCCATAAAAATCCATGAGAAATTATGTTTTCAGACCCACAATTTTTGCATAAAGTTGGATCGCAAAGCAACGGTAGTGTGTGGAGGGAGGGCGGGAAGCGGCTTTTAAAACTACACAAACTTATCACAGGTTATATTGAACCAGAACAACTGTTATAACATTCTATTAAGACTAAACTTTATTGAAAAAGATTTAAAGATTTATGTTTAACAAGACAAGAAAAAAGCAATAGCAAATTTAACTATCGACTAGGTTATGCATAGCGAGTAACTGTTTCTAGTAATAAGGGAAGAGCCTCACCAACCCTCTTGACATTTTTTTCGTTTTTGACTTTTAAACTTTTTTATATTGTAATTTTGATATATTGGTACAAAGCACAAACGTACTAAAATTTCTCAGTGCACAGGACTAATGGAAGAGCGTCTCCCCCTAGTCGTTTGTTCCCTTTAGCTCAGAAACACCCCCCTCCCTGTACCAGAATCACACAAAAACACAGACAACATAACAACAAACAAACAAATAAATAAATAAATAATCAAGATAAATAAATAATTTAATCAATGAAAACAATCAATAAATAAATACATATTTTCAAGAAGCTTTTTTGTCCGGTTTCTTTTGCCGCGGCGGTAAACAAACAAACAAAAACAAAAACAAAAATAACTTGAATCCAATTTTTCTTTTTTTTCCACAAGCGACATGACAACATATTAAACAGGATTCCTCACGAGTTTTCTAAGTAACTGAACCATCACTTCATAAAGTTTCATATGAAAAAAGACAAGCTTGAACAAAAAACAGTGACAACTCATAGATATAGATATTGTAAAACAAATGTAGACTATATATCATCTATTTGTACACAACAAAGAAAGACACATTTGTAATAGATCCTTTGAGGAAACAAATACTAGACTAACAGAACTAGCTAATTATCATTGAAATTTGACAAACGCTGTACACTCAGCAAGTAACCTATATGTCAGCAAGCCAAAGAAAACTCGTTAAAGTGATTCTTACAAGGCCCGAATTTGCTCATCTGGCTTTCTCGGCACAGAATTCTCTGGACCAGATGGGGGCCGACAATTAAAATAAACAAAATGAAAACAGCAGCTCAGTTTAATGCCAACACCGAAGTTTCATTTTTTTTCTAAATAACACACAGAACAACAAACTTTGATATTTAAGATATGTGAACCATGTAATATAGCACCTACGGTTGATCGCTAAAGGAAGTACATCTCAAATGCAATATCACAAAATCAGAGTGAAAGGAACCGTAAGAGTGTACTTATGTTTTCTAAATGGAGAAGTTTTTTGTGTTTGTGTGCGTGTGTGTGTGTGTGTGTGTGTGTGTGTGTGTGTGTGTGTGTGTGTGTGTGTGTGTGTGTGTGTGT
>JBBJLR010000018.1:10422009-10432121 GCA_037577145.1 Brachypetersius gabonensis
ACACACACACACACACACACACACACACACACACACACACACACACACACACACACACACACACACAACACATGCAAACATATGGACCTGTGCACTAACATAGGCCTACATTACAAATATATTTACACTTGCATTCCAATATGTAAACACAGACACAAACAGTAAGTTAATTTACAGCGCAAGCAGACAGCGAGTACTCTAACCTGATGAATGTACATTCACAATGAAAAAAATCACAGTGAATGATTCATTGCTTCACAAGCACTCAGGCGACCAAAGGTCTATTCACTCTTTCAATCTTTCATCACATCTACAAAAGACGTGCGCTCTCTTTATTGATGCTATTCATTAGATCTGGACAGCTAACCATATAGAAAGCAGTCATTCTTAAGATACCAATGAAACAATGGGATGTGCAACATAGCAGTTTATAGATTTTTATTAACAACGTATTTTATTAACAAAGACTTAAGCAAGTGTAAGAGAGTTGTGGAAAGTGGATACATTTTTTAATTTAGGATGCTGCAAAATCCTATGGGAAAAAAGGCATTAAACATTTGCATATGAATATTAACCCAATGCTATTTAATTAGACTAATGGATGCATTAACTTATATATTGTGATTGTCAACGAAAACTGCAAAATGATATATTGTGCTGTTAATGAGCTTTTAATGAGCATACATCTCCACATTTTCCTTAACTTTCAAATCCCCAGCAGGCTAGCCGCCCAGCCAAATGGGGAAATGTTTGAAAGCCATCTATAAAGACAACGTCTCACATTAAGTAGAGGAATAATAACATTTAATGAAGATTAGACTTTTTCCCCTTTTACTTGAGTTGTGAAGGGTTGAGTCAAGAGGGTGTAGCGGCAGTGTGATTTGTGTGACTGTGTATGAAAAGGTCTGGGTATTGCGCATTCTTTTTTAACTTTTATATGGATACCTCAATTTTGATATCATTTCCTGAACCATCCTCTTTTTGAGATGTTAACAAAATAAGAGTGTCAGCAAACTTCTATGCAGGATGCCAAAGAGAACCCATTGTGATTTTCAAAAGAACCTTTTGATGGACGGTTCTTCAAAATACCCTTTTTGCAAAAGAGAGAACCTTTTTAACTTAATCTTAAGGGTCCATGATCTTAGAGTTCTTAATTGGTAAAGACACTTTACGTTATGTGAATGTTCCTTATGCCTTTAGGCTTTTAGACTTAAAGTACATACAACAAGTACAACATTGTTCTTTATGGAACTTAACTGTTTCTTCTATGGTATCAGTTAGACCATGTCCATAAGTACACGGGTATCTCTGAAAACACCCACAATCACAATCACACCCACCCGAGCATGTTTTCAAAAACATCTCCGCCCACATGCAATCGCAAAAAACGCTGACAAAACCATGCCAAGGCAGCAGGTGGTGATATACCCTTAAACCGTATAGCATTGGTTTGGGGGGACGTCATTACCAGAGACAGTGTCTGTGTTGCTTTACTTTTTACTTTTAAGTTTATACAGTTTTTAACACTGATAATGATGAGAAATAGGCAAATAATATGCTTAATCAGAGAAAAAAATATGTTATTTACACAAGAAGAGCCTAGATGGATAGATCTTTTTATGCCATTTTACGTGTGGATGTGACCTTTTAAATCACAACCAGGATATGGGTGTGGCTTAAACTGGAAATGAGAGTGGAAGTGGGTATTTTTACTAGCAACAAGAATACGGAATGTTCTGTGGTTTATGCAGGCTGACTACTTAAGTATTGAATCTTGGTTTGTCAAATGACATACACTGTACTTGAGTTAATTTGGGCAGTACCATAGAAGTATTGCATTTTAATAACCAGCCCTAGGCATGGTATTGGGTGTATGCATGTGAGATCCAAATCTGCATGTAGGTATTTAACCTCATTAAATATGGTATCACTAAGCCATTGCTGAGATTTTTCAGACAGATGTCCACATGTAACCTATGACCACTGATGATAATGATGAGGGGCAGGGTAAAGAGAATGAGAACTGTTTGGAACCAGTGGCATCACAGTGAGGATCTCACAGCATGTAAGATTAGAAAATTACTGTGTGTCGTGTCAGTGTCCTGCCTCGTTTATAAACCCAGGCACACATACCACTTACACTGTTTTTTCCCCCATTAGTGTTCTATAGCTCAATGTTACTCTTGTATTTCTGGAAAAGTATCTACACAAAAGAAGATGACATTTAAATATAATGAACATTAATGCAACAAGATAAAAATAAGTTATGAGGTTTAATCACGACAATGACCGTATAAGTGAGTTTTGTTGCAAAATGCTATATAGACCACTTACAAGAATGTTTTTTTTTTGTTTCTCATAATATATATTGGCAGGAGCAGGCTTTACACAATGATTAGTATCATCTTTTAATTATAAAAATAAATTAATTTATATATATATATATATAAGAAAAGAATTCCCACATTTTGGAATTATACATTCCAATAAATATATACTAAAAATCTACTCAGTGCGATGAGTATCTACTGAAAGATGTGCCGAATGTCAGGTTTGAAAAATGTGAGCATTCCTAGCACCATAGCAGTCCATTCTCAAAATTTTCACACTAGACTGAAAATGTTAATAATTTCAACCTCAGTCTTTGAATGATTTGAATTGTTGAAACATCATTTAAGGGTCCAGTGCTTCCATTGATTGAGAATGAGATGAAAATTGAGCTAAACAGTGCACTGCCTGCAGCAGTCAGCTTCTTCCTCAACTCTCTGGCAGCCATGTTATGGCTACAGTTTCGCTAGGCCAGTGTTCGCGTCAGGTGGCAGCGCTGAAGCTGAAGCTCGCATTCGTGCAGGCATAAAGAGTGGAGAGAACAACTCTGCACAGAAAACATGACAGTTCTCTGAGCATCTGATGCTAACTCACCTTGATAGCATGACACTGCCTGGCTACAAAACAAGGAAATGTGTTTGGTCAGTCTTAAATTTAGTCAGATTTAGGATGTGGAAGGCAAAAAAGGATAAGAGGGAAAAAAACCTCTTCAATTTGTCAAAACAAATGTATCACCGCTGTTCTCAACCTGACATTTTGCCCTTGCTGCAACAGCATCTAGGGACAGTACTGCTCTCAGTTGGAAAAAAACATTTTCAAATCTTTCTGTTCTAGCAACAGAAGTACAGCAAACACAAAAATACAACAAATTAATTTATGCCTAATCACAACTCATATCACTCAATTTGACAGTAAAGTATGACTTGACGACTTTTCTAATTTGCTCAGTAATCTTCCATCAAAGGAGACCAGGGCTTGAGTGGAATGTAATTAGATAATGTGGTGTGTTATGAAATAAGTCTGCATTATCAATGTTGTTTATCATTAGCTCTAATGTCTTTAATTCAGCCCATTCGTGGTACGTAAGATGCATAATTCACTCAAGGCTGGCTAAGTGCTCTCTCAGACAAAGCTAAAAGCTGCTCACTACATTCTGATTGGATTTTCATTAAAGAGTTATATTCCTTTGTGTGCTTCTCTTTAAACCATTGGCTTACCTGGAAGTCACTACACAGCTGGCTTATTGACTAATAAACCCACATGTGTCTTACACAAGCTGAAACACTTCATACATAGCAATGCTTTTGCAATGTTATACCGACAAGCAGAGCCGTTAAAATGCTATGGATAGTCCTTATGCTTTACCATAATTAACATAAGATAATGGTATGAATAACTGTCTAGAATTTTAAAAATCGTCTCATTTACAAAAATGATTCTTTAAGAGATATTTCTGTGAACCAAAAGTTTTTCTGCTATGGCATTTCTCTGAAAAACTTACAAATAAACAAATAGGTATATATTTAGCTCAGTTTAGCCCAGTGTCTCTGTCCATCACATGATATTACCAATCTGGAAGGATAAGGGTCAGCACGTGCTCCCTCACCATCACATGTAGTCAACAGATGCCTATTTCGGCTAGCATTCTTTTGAATGGCAGGGGGAGGACTATTCTACCAAACCAGAGAGAGTGAAACTAATTAAACTCTCTTACACTCCCAGTTGATCTTAGTTGCCATTCTGCAGTACTCTCGCACTCTAGGCCCAACATTTTATCATAGGAAGGAACCATTGTGAAAGAGTATTCATGATTTTCAGTGGCTTGTAATACACTATATTGCCAAAAGTATTCGTTCACCTGCCTTTACACACATATGACCTTAAGTGACGTCCCATTCTTAATCCATAGGGTTTAATATGACATCGGCCCACCCTTTGCAGCTATAACAGCTTCAACTCTTCTGGACAAGCTCTCCATATGGTTTAGGAGTCTGTTTATGGGAATTCCAGAAGCACATTTGTGAGGTCAGTCACTGTTGTTGGATGAGAAGGCCTGGCTCGCAGTCTCCGCTCTAATTCATCGAGTTGAGGTCAGGACTGTGCAGGCCAGTCAAGTTCTTCCACACCAAACTCGCTCAACCTTGTCTTTACAGACCTTGCTTTGTGCACTGGTGCACAATCTTGTTGGAACAGGAAGGGGCTATCCCCAAACTGTTTCCACAAAGTTGGGAGCATGAAATTATCCAAAATCTAAAGGATTCAGATTTCTTTTCACTGGAACTAAGGGCCCAAGCCCAGCTCCTGAAAAACAACCCCACACCATAATCCGCCCCCCTCACAAAACTTTACACACAAATATCGTCCTCCTGGCAACCACCAAACCCAGATTCATGCATTAGATTGCCAGATGTGGCATGATTTGCACCACTGCATCCAATGCTTTGCATTGCACTTGGTGATGTATGGTTTGGATTCAGCTGCTCGGCCATGGAAACCCACTCTACACTGTTCTTGAGCTAATCTGAAGGCAACATGAAGTTAGGAGGTTTGTAGAGATTGACTCTGCAGAAAGTCAGCGACTCCTGCACATTATACACCTCCTGCACCGCTAACCACGCTCCATCAGTTTGTGAGTTGCTGTCATTCTCAATCACTTCCACTTTGTTATAATACCACTGACAGTTGACTGTGGAATATTTAGTAGCAAGGAAATTACACTACTGGACTACTGGATGTTTGTAGACGCAGTCTGCGTGCCTAGGTGATTGAAGTTATACACCTGTGGCCATGGAAGCGATTGGAATACCTGAATTTAATTATTGCGATGGGTGAGTGAATACTTTTGGTAATATAGTTTATCTACTGACACGCTTTGGACTTCAGAAGCTTTACATGTTAAGATCAATTTTATCAACCTCTAGCAGTTATCTGTCATGTATCTTACACACATCTTAATATACAGTATTCTCAATGTACAGCATGCAGAAAGCTGATGTGAAGCTGTCAGCATTTCTGTCTGGCAGGCTAGCAAAGCAGCTGGAGGACGGAGGAGCCTCCCGCCCCCGGTTCTCCATCTCCCCACTGAGCCAGAGCCTACGGTGGCTTGGCAAAGAGCCCAAATTGTGTGGGCTGTTTGGAAGGATGTGTGTGCTGAGCAGCCCCTGTGAATCTGGGACACCCCAACGAAGCAACGTCAGACCCCCGCACATGAGACGGTGTTGCTGGCAGGCGCCCCAAGGGCTTCCTGGAAGCCCACGTGGAGCTCTGATGTGGAGCCTGTGGTTTATGCTAAGCCATCCGATGCTCCTTTGTGGCCTGAATATAGCGTGGGTTTTACAGCATGTAGCGTTAGATCAGAGGCATGAGGAAACATGCAGTAGCATGAGATTCAATTCATAAAACCAATTGCAAACTTTAGTTCCAGTACCTAATACCATGCAAACATAGCACAAAAATACAATATATATGACCATAGAATGTATGACCATTTAATAATATTAAATTCATGATCTTTAAATATTGTATTAAATCCCATTCATGGAATTCAATCCAAAGTTGTTCAGAGCTACACCTTTGAGTGACATGTTCAAATAAATACTTTTTAATTTTGGCAAAAATGTTCCACGGTTGATACATTTTGTCTCGTGACTAGGTCCTCAGAATTATGATATCACACTTAGCTCTGATCTTGCAGTGTGATTGGGTGAGAGGCATTCTATGAGTACCAACCTACCAGTAATGGCACTCTTTCGGTATCATTGCACCTTACTTGCAATGCTTGCAAGCTTGCTAGCTTGGCAACGAACCCGCTGCAGAAATGATAACAAATAACACCCACAGCAAAGTTTATTACAAGGATCAAGCCTACCAAAAAGAACTATAAAGAATCAAATCCTGTCCTGATGGAAAAAGATGTGTATACTAAATCAGTGAAGCACCTCTACACCAGCTGTGAGTGGCAGACACTGTGTTTATATGTTTAATGCATCATGCTGCTTTGTGCTGATATTCTTACAAAATGTTTGAGTGATTTGTTAACGGTTGTAATCTAGTCATAAACACTGTAAAGAGTTTAATTTGATATTTGGATAGCAGGGGTTATCATATTGCCTATTTGTCTAAGCATTCTAATATCACCTGTAGAGTCTTTTCAATGTGATGAACAGAATTTCTGATAAAGTACAATCCAGTAACCAGCAAGAGTTGAATTTAGTAAAATTAGATGAATGCAGACTTGCTATGTGCTTATATAATTATTTACTGTTATTATGACCATTTTAAACATTTATAAATTCTTTATTAGGATATTCTTATTGTAAAAGGGTAAATTGGTAACATTACAATTACTGGACATATGCAGTAACATACTTTATCTAACTTGGCACTGCATTCAGCAGTCATTTGTATTGCTGGGATGATGTGGTGTGCTCAGTTAAAAAGATAAATTGTATGCTGTTTTTGGTTATTCCGTAGTGCACAGGGAAAATCACTCATTTCCCCAGCCAAATGTCAGGTATGGAATGTTGATTTATTCTCTTTGTGGTGTTTGTCGGAGGAAATGAGACGGTGAAGAAAAGTTCATTGTCAGACAATGTAAATTGGCTTCAGATGCTTTTAGTTTGAATAACAATTACCCATTCCCCCACACTCTCACTACGCTCAAATTGGAATTCATCAAGGCATCACATTAATTGTCTCGCCAGCATACATTCGAATATTCATGATCTCCACTTTTTGTGCGCCACTCGACATATTCTTCTGTCTCACCTGTCTATGTGTAACATCTATCCTTAGTACCTCTTCCCATAGTTTCTTCGTGCTAATTTTGTCTCGTACTGATTAAAGCACTTGCAAGGTGCAACTGAGCTACAATGAGGAGGATGTTTTCATGTTTTATTTCTCCAACATCAGACAAACATTCTGCATGTTTGACACGGAAGGTTTTCACACGTTTCGGAGCTATGCGCCACTCACCTAGGTGTTTCAAGCCTGACTGTGCTTTAGCAAACATCAAGCTCCATGAATTTTTCATGACACTACATCTGCTTTTACTCCCCCACCCGCCCCGTTTCACTCCGTATTGTCTGCGTAATTGCACGAGCTTCAGCACAGCAGTTGAGTCAGGTGGAGCACCATGCTGGTCTCAAATCAGCTGGTGATGCTTTGCACCCATCTAGCTCTGGGACAGTGCTATGTGCTCTGTACTCAAATCAGGAGTGTGGTGGAACTGCTGCACACGTTAGGAGAACCACTGGTCCAAGATCAGCTGGTGGTCTAGGTAGTAATACATTTGGATAACCAGACCACCCAGTGGTGCATTAAACTCTGCATTGCCAATGTTATGGAATAATTAAAGTAAGAGAAGGGAGGACCATGTCTGAAGCTCCTTCTTCTTTCAATCTAACGTCCTAACAATCTAACTGTCTTTACCTCTTGTGAGGAAGTTTTATCACCCATTTCCGCCTCAAGATATACAGCTTTTTCTCATAATACAATATACTCCGAACAATGACCGGTATGATCAGATCGGCAAGATTAAAAATAGACAAACTAATTATCAGTAATTCATAATAAAGCCCCAGAATTCACTCTTGCCATTAATGCTAAACAAACTGTAATTTTATATTTATTTATTGAAACATACGATGAAATATGTAGATTAATTGATAACAGATTTGGTGAAAGAAGAGGAGACTATTACAATTTGAATTCAAGGAAAAAATTGTACGTGCAACTTTGTTCTTTGTAACTTAAAATTTTTGTAGACATGAATGCATTGAAGCAAAATGTAAGATCTGTTAAATAGGAATACAAGATAAAAACTGGCACATGTTTTGCTTTAAAAGCCCAAAAGATCCAATTAATATTTTTATTTTGCCCATTTGTATTATGTAAATAATGGCATTCTTGCTACATTTAAATGTTGCTGCTACATATAAAATGTCACAGAGATGTTATAAATGTTGTAAAAGCATAATTAAACATAGGCTCAATGTGCTGACCAGCCTGTTGTGTCTTCCATGTAGCATTTCATTTTCATTGACAATGTTTAGTTTGGCCCATTGAAGAGGAAATAAATGGTTGCTTTGATTGTAAATGCGCTTGTTTTATTCATGTGTTTACGGGGTCCATACAGTGTGACCTTTAGGCTAAAATAAAAAAAAAACAAAAAAAAACAGCTATTGGCTAAAAAATCAGAATCAGTGTGTCTCTACTCTCAAGTGTAAAAGTAAATTGTATGCAACTATGTAATTAATTATGAAACTACATGTAATATACAAAGCATAGTAAAATCACAACAATAAATGTAGACTGGGGAAACAAGAAAAGTGAAAAGAGCCTAATAATTTTTTAAAAGTATGACAAACCTAATGTTTGTAGTCAAGTTCTGTCTGTATTTCAGCCTCTGCATTTAGCATGAAATAACTGGGCTCAGGTCAGTAGCCCGACAGATGGTGTGTGAGTAGTTATTTACCTGAACAAGTGACCACACAGTGCAGGAGGCTCTTTGATGTGAACTACATAAACACAGTTAAACACAGTCTGAACTGATAGAAGCATCACTTCATGTGCCAAGCCACTAAACACCAGCCAATGGTGACTGAAGGTTGGGTGGAAAAGAAAAAATAAGCAAGGGAAGTGGAAGGCATCAGAAAAGCTTGGGGACACGGGTGTGTCTGTGTGTGTGTGTGCCATTCGATTTTCTTTTCCAAGGGACCGGAAAGCACGTTGGCCTGTGAATGTGTGTGTGAGTATGTGTGAAAGAGGTAGAGAAAGAAGCAGTTTTTCATTTTTAATCGTGCAGTAATTGTTTACCGCTCACAGAACATGAACAGATGACTCTTTTTTTTTTCTCTCTCGCTCAGATGGAAAATCACAGATGCAATCAATTCGTGGCCCTGCATGAGTGTGTTTTCCCTTTTCTGCCTTGTCGTTATAAACACAAGCACATTCCTTTGTTGCATTCAGATGCAGTTAGGATAGTGAAGAAAATGGTCCATGGCGCTGAAGAAAAACTAACAAGGATCCAGTCCCTCTCCCCCTCCTTTCTATGGACTAGTTCCTAATCAGTTGTTCCATAGTCTCAGTGCTGATAGCTAGGAGCGAGTAGTCTTTTTTTAATGTATTCCATTAAAAGTTTTCATTCAAGATGCTGCCTGGCCCTTAAGAACATCACTAGGCTCTCTCCCACGGCCTGTGCGTTTAGCCCTTTTATTAGCAGTGAGCAGAGAGGAGCTGAGGCGGCAGCATTGGCAGAGGATGTGTGCGCTTTGACTTGAGGGGATTTTCAGCTTGATTCAGGCCTTTAAAAACAAAGACTTTGCACTAAGTTAGCAGCACAGCCATCTGTTCTGGTCGTCGCCTCAAACAAATCCTCACTGTAATGACTTTTAAAATGCCCCCCCCCCACCTTTGAAGCTGCGGCGAAATCGTTTCCGCTGACGGAATTTACACAGACGAGGATAAATATTGACCCTAAGCACTAAGCCGTGCGACTTACAAAACACTTCTCTGATTTTTTGCTTTTTTTTGCTAAACAGATATAAAAAATTAAGGGATACATTTTTGCCAGTTGACATAACGTGTGTGCGTATGGGTGTGTGGCCCCTGTGCGTGTATGTCTGCATTAAATAAAAGATTAAGCCTCAGGTCTCTGGTGTATTGCATGCACGGCAGGGAGGCGAGAGTAGATGAGTGTGTGTGTGTGTGTGTGTGTGTGTGTGTGTGTGTGTGTGTGTGTGTGTGTGTGTGTGTGTGTGCCACAAGAAAAGGACACACCATCT
>JBBJLR010000018.1:10483534-10493808 GCA_037577145.1 Brachypetersius gabonensis
GGGGAGAGAGAGAGAGAGAGAGATAGAGAGAGAGAGATAGAGAGAGAGAGAGAGAGATAGAGAGAGATAGGTGGACAGCTACAGTGATAGACAGCCGTATGCTCGTGTACTCGCACATTCGTCCACACGCACGCACGATCATGCACACACACGAGCACGCACACACACAGTGAACCCCATATGGGCGAGTCATCAAGCAAGCTCAGCAGTTAGAGCCATCTTGCTTTGAGTAAATGAGAAAATGAAATGATGGCGTGTGTGTGTGTGTGTGTGTGTGTGTAAGAGAGAGACGGCGGGTGAAAGCCTCTCATCTGTTTATGGTGAACCCGCTGTTCCGACAGCCCTGGAAACTAACCCGGCTACACACACTCTCCCTCAGACCCTACATATGAAGCTAGCCCCCTTTTCGGCTGCCACATCTGTAAGCATGGACACGTTTATGCAGCACAGACACGTTCAACGTCACACACTCAACAGAATGGTTAGGAACATACGCACGCACTCGGAAGCATTCACGCTTGCACACACAGAGAGGAGCGGAGTGAAGAAATGAAGAGGATCAAATCCTATGTCTTTACCTCATTGCTCAACAAAGCGGCGTTCAGTGTTCGGCTGATTTCGAACATCTTCTTGTCTTGTTTTTTCTTTCTTTCTCTCTTTCTCGTCCCCTTTTGCGCCTTCTCGTGCACTTGCTCTAGTGGCCGTCCGTCAGTGGAGAAGTCTCCCTTCTCTCTCTTTTTCTTTCTAACCGGAAATGGGAATTGTTCCCGGTGAAGGAAAAAAAAGGAAAGAAAAAAGAAAACGGGTCTAAAAAAAAGGAGAAAAAACAGGGGGTAAAAAATCCGCTAAATGTGCTGTTTTGCGCTTGTATTTTGTCCCCTCTCACGGCCTCTTTTTGGTGGCACACCTCTTGTTAAATGTGGTGCTCGTGCCCTGGCTCTCGGCACACGACAGAAGAGTCAATATTTTTCTTTTTTTTTTTATCTCCCCAGAGTCAGCACATTAAAACAAGCAGCCGGGCTGGCGGGCTTCTTTTCCTTATCTGTCCCCCGCACACTTACTCTCACAATGCGCTCCGATCCGCACACTGCTCTCTAGCAGATTACGCCGTCCCAAAACATAGCTCTTAGTTTAAACTCCTCTCTCTCTTTCTCTCTTTCCCTCAACCCTTTCTCTCCCTCCCTCCCTCCTTCCCTCCCTCACTCTCACTCTCTCTCTTTTGCTCCCTCCCTCCTCTCTCACTCTCTCCCTCGCTCTGCCTCTCTCACGATCACGCTCTCCTGCAGCTACAGTTCGCAGTGTTACCACAAGGTGGGTAGACTGTTCTAACAGACGTGACACAGGCACATCTGCCTCACGCCACAGCCTCCTTCCACTGCTTGGAGCTCCTGCCGCTTAGAGAGAGCACCGAGGATGCTTTGCCTCACATCGGCCACATTTGATGCACACAAGAGGGCTGCTTTATAGAGCAATGCCATTAATGGTCTCCCTGAAAAGCAGAGCTGTGAATGTAAGGAACACTCTCAGGTTTAGTTGTGCTGCTCCTGAATGTGTTTCTGTTGCTCAGGAGGTGCAAACGTATTTACTAATACAAGGCCTGACTTCGTATGTTTTTACAAACAAAGGCATTGGCTGCCAATACAGGACTGCGTGGAGTGGTACGAAGATGGCAACTTCTGATCCGGAACCATGGCTGGTCAGCTTTCATTACAGCAATAACAGAGGTTTTGCAAAACAATAATAAGGCTTTAATTCGATTCCTGCTCAAATGTCCAATGTGTGCAATTATTTTTGTGCAAAAAAATAGTAATACACTGTAAAAACCACTGTAATACACTTTTACACATTAAAACTGGTACTACACAAGAAAGAAAAAAGAGTACACCTGGGTGCCCACAAGAGAGTTGTTGTATTATTAATGCATTTTTTCCAAATACCCTGTGTTAACCCAGTGCATGGTGTTTAATTTTTCAATTTAAAAAAGTAGTTAGGTTATGAAATAGTTTCTTATTCTAGAGAAAGAAAAAGAGAAAGTAAAAGCAATGTACCATTAAATCACATCTAAGTAAATAATTGGACCTTTAGACTATTTGTTATACCCTCAATTGTTAATTTATGTAGTTTGTACCTTAGCGAACAAAACACTGTCCCTTTTTCTGTACTATACTCTTTGTACTAAAGGTGTTGCACTTGATGATACACATAGAGTATACACATAGAATGTATACTGTTTCTTTTTTCTCCAGTATTTTTATTACTGACCTTGATGACGCATGTTCTTGGACTGGGAATAAGAAGTGATAACCTTCTTTAATGTGATCTGGTAATTCTTCCAAAATATGTATGACAAACAATGAGGTCATGTCTTAGTCACCTACCAGCAAACGGCAATGCAGCGCTATGATCTAAGAGTGAGCAAGTTCTCAATATTAAATGAATCTTAGCTTAGAGAGTAATTATACAATGTAAATTGTTTTTCCATCTCTATGAAATCCCCATAAACAGAAATCATACATTCCTAAGACGCCTGAAACAGATTATACAGATGATTTGTAAAATCATTAGAATCCTGTTTACGCAATGCCAATAAGACAGTATTATTTACAATCCAAAATGACCAAATCAACCTGTGCCTGTGCTCTTTGTTTTATATGTAATGTTAATAACAGTAGAATAGAGGGAATCTGAAAAAAAAATATTTTTATGTACCCCTCCAATGTTTTTAATAACTTTAAGAGACACTCTTTGGATATCTATTTCTTATCATCACCTGTCATCGACTCAAACAGAACATTTCACTGCAAACCTTTTGTTGTAGTTTTGTCTATATAATAATGATGAAATGATTGTGGAAGAGGTGGAAATTTTGTATTTTATGTAAATAATGGAATTCCGAGTTTCCAGGTATTATGCAGTCATGTTGCAAATCATAAATTCAAATCCCACAACAAAGAAAACAGTAAAAATTGTTGCAAATGGGAATTTTAAGGCTCATGGACACAAAACATCTTGTTGCAAAAGCATGGATGTGGACCTCATGGACCTGGTTGTGGGTGTGGCAGAGTGGGTGATTTTCTCACTGTGGATAGTACAGTATGCTCTGGTCTCCATGCCACAGGAGAGGCAAGTGTCCAGTTAATAGCAGCCTATTGACACCGGCCCATCTGTTAGGGTGGACTGCAGCCAACTGCAAGCGAGAGAGAGAGAAAGCACCCTGCCATGTTCCTCTAGTGGGGCTGATCTTTTTTATTTCAGCGCTTGAACATGTATGCATGCGTGTGTGCTTGTGTATGTGACTGCGTGTGTGTCTGTGGTAGGGTGGGTTGTCACTTGAATCATAGAGTCTGCTGGTTGATTCCAGTGTCAGCTGCCTTTCATCCCCCCTCTTCTGTCCGCTTGTGTCCCAGGAGGCTTCTGATTGCTGTCGCCATAGTGACTCTATGTGCCTTCCTAAAGCCTGGCGCATCTCCTGTGGGTCTGCCTTCTCGACGCATGACCTCCCATTCACTAAGAGGCTGTATGCATGCTGTCCCAACATGGTCTGGTTAAAAAGGGTTTCCCTGTCCACCACCAAAAACATGGCGCACCCAGAGCGCACACACACACACACACACACACACACACACACACACACACACACACACACACAAACAAATGCATGCACACACATAATATTAACTTTCTTTCTGAGTGTTTCAATATATATTGCACAGAAAATTCTGAACCTAACTGTAAGCATTTAGCAGGCTTTTGCTATTATGCTAGCATCAAATATCAGTGAAACAGGCAGTTAAATTGAGTGTTATAGTGGACTGAAACTTATTTTGATGTGGAAAAAATGTTGCGTCTCTGGAGAACCAATTAAAAATGTGAGGATCAAGAAGTGGACTGTACTTTGCTTGCCTTCCATGTGATTGATGTGTTGATTAAATCATCTGTTTGGCGATGACAGGAACAGCACAGTGGAAAGAGAGGGAAGGAGAGGAAGATTTTGCTCCTGCAGGCACGTCATAATTGTCAAAGGAATACCCACAGAGATTCAGCACGCCCCGAAACACTCTGCGGGTTGAGGAAATAGACCGGTGTATTCTGGCAGCTTGCTTGCACATTCGTTGGAAAAAACACAAGAACAAAGAGGCTAGAATTAGGAACAATCCATTTTACTGTTACTCGTCACAGCTTATATGTTTCAACAAGCCGCACAAATGCATACAGATCCATAGAACCAGCTAATTGGCGATAGAAAATGGCACACCATGAAAGACAACTATTCAGTTTTCAATTGAAAGAGATACCGTCCAGTACAATCACTTAAAAATGAATCAATACACACTGGCTGCTCCACTGTCTATAGTTTTCCATCAAATATGATCAAAGAGGGAAGAAATCATTGCCAATTTTGCCTTATTAAATAAGACTCGCCTCCCTTCCCATCCTTGTCTACTTCTAGCACCCAAAGCTTATATCCTGGAAATTAATAGGAGTGAGTCTATATGCTTGTGCTTGCCTGAAATAGTCATATGGCCAGTCATTTGAGGGCTAATCAAAAAGCTGCACTATTAATAGAAAATGAATGGGCTCTGGCCTGTTGCTTGATGGCATAGACCATCCTCCAATTGTCCAGGAATTCACACATTTTAATCAGCCGCACATATAATTGAGAAGGAGAAGACAGTATCAGTCATGAGGGACACTGCAATTTTGAAACCTGAAGCACTTAAAAGGAACAGTTGATGATGGCAATTTCTGCAGCTTGCTTTTTCCTCTCACAATATGTCAATTAAAAAGGTCTTTGGAGTTATCTGCAGTGATTTTTTTCTTTCTTTTTCCAGAAGTTTGTTTTGGACAAAACTTCAACACTTTTTCTTACACAATCTTCAAACTTTGAATTCAAAAACAGTCTTTTTACACACTGAATTAAAGATGAGTAAAAGGATCTGTGGCATGACTGCTGGGAGGCAGGGGATGGGGCAATCACACTGGGGTCCATGCCACAGGGTGACCCACAGCGAACAGACCTAAAATATTTATTAGTCGCTTCATATACAATGGCAGTTGAAAGTTTGTGCACTCTTTCAAATTCTCTTTCTACATAAATCTGACCTATAATGTTATCTGATCTTCATCAAAGCCATGGCATTAGATAAAGTACTAAATAAAACACATAACCCCAAAAAAGTATACTAACTACTTATACTAACAATAAAATGATCCAGCATTAACACTCTGTGTTGACAAAAGTGAACATGTAAATCTCTGCTTTAGATTACGGCTGTACCCCATTGAGCAGCACTGACTTCAGCCAAATGTTTCTTGTAATTGTTGCTCAGTTCCACAGACTGAGACACAGAATGTTCCTCGCATAAACGTCCTGTTTCAGATCCTGCCACGTTTCTACTGCATTGATGTCTGACCTTGGCCATTCCGAAACACGGCATTTCCTCCTTTTCAACCATTTTTGGTAGACTGACAGATGTGTTTAGGGTTGGTACCTTGCTGCTAGACCCATCAATTACAATGCAGAATTACAATACCGAATGACAGAAAGCTGTTCTTCCCCTGTGGCAGAAAAACAGCTCCAAACAATTCAGCTGTGATTACTGTGCTACACAGCTGTAATACGGTTCTTAAGATAGATTTTTCTAATTTAAGCCATAAAGATCTATTTGTGCTTTATATGTCCATATAACATTCTCTCTGCAGTCTTCTTACTCATTTGTGTAGTCTTTAGGAAGCTTCAAGCAGGCAGCAGTGTTCCTCATGTAGAGTAGTGGCTTGTTCCTTGTTATCCCATACACTCTATTCCTGTCCCGTGTTTGCCTGATGTTGAGCACTAACATCACGGGCACTAACAATAGCCAGTGCAGGAAAGGCCTGCAGATTCTTACCTAATACCCTGGGTTTTTTGTGATCATCCAGAATACTATAAACCTTGCTGCTAGAGTAATTTTAATTGGATGAGCACTCCTGATGAGGATGACAGTGGTGTTGAATATTCTGTTTGTACACTATCTGTGTCCAAACTTCTCAGGAATGTTGTGTCCTCTTCCAGCCTGATAAAAATCAAGAGCTGTTTTTGGAGATCTTCACCAAACTTTGATACTCAAAAGTCAGGCTGAGGTTTTATAAATCATATATTTAATTGATAAAATATATAAATCCAATGGACTGAACATACTCTGATTCTTGTCTAGACTAAACTGATAATTTAAGAGGTTCAAATACTTTTTGCCAGCAAAGACACTTAGTATTGCATTCACTTTTATAAGGAAATGAAATCCTATGTAACTGTTATGTGTTTTCCTGGGCTCTCTTTATCTATGACTTTGATAATATGACCTCATTAGAGGTCAGATTAATATATAAACCACCGAATTTCACCACTGTGGACTGTAAAACTGGAAAAAAAAAAAGTTGTAGCGACACCTTTGACTCACAATATCAGCAAACCTCAGCAACCATCCATCAGTGCTGTACATACAGACTTGGTGTCAATTGATGTCCTTCCTGTTCATAATGCAGCTCATCCTTAGTTTTTAAAAGTATCCTTCAGAACCTGCAACATGACATATTCATTATTTAAGTTAAATAGACATTCTGTTACCATCTGACGCTGAGTATGTTTGAGACATACTCTACATTGCACAAAAGTATTTGGACACCCAACCATTACACCTGCAGGGACTATGATGACTTTGCATTCAAACACATAGACTTTAATATGGAGTTGACCCACCTCTCTTTTTGTAAGGCTTTCCACAAGATTATGGAATATCTGTGGGAATGTGTGCCCATTCTGCCTGTATAGCATTTATGAGGTCAGGCACTGATGATGGACAAGAAGGCCTGTCTCGCAATCTGTATTGCAGATCACCTCAAAGGTGTTGGATGGGGTTGAGGTCAGGGCTCTGTTCAGGCCAGTTTTTCCACACTCAACTCATCCATCCGTGTCTTTATGGACCTTGCTTTGTGCACTAGGGCACAGTCATGCTGGAATAGAAAAGGTTCTTCGCCAAACGTTTCTTCTTTTTGTCCACAAAGTTGGAAGTATGGCCTTGTCCAAAATGTCTTATGCTGAAGTTTAAGAACGCCCTTAAAGGGCCACCTGAATTGAATAATTATAAAGTGTGTTCCAAAGCTTTGTCCTTATATTGTAGCAATACAAGTAAAAGTACATTATATAGCCATTTTTTATATAGTTTATATAGTTTTCATTGTGGGGCAGCTGATGGCCTGGTGGTTAGGAAGTTGCCCCTGCGATGAGGTCATGGGTTTAAATACCAGGACTGCAAGGTACCCAGTCACTGACACTATCCAGTCGCTGGCTGCTCACTTGGTGTATGGGTTAAATGCAGCGGAAAAAAAAATTACATTGTTCACACTGTGTGGCGACTGTAATGGGCAACTGAACTTTAATTTTAAGATCCTAGTTGCGATGCAACTGCCTCTAGGTCCTAGAGCTCAGTCTAGCTGCCTCTAGGTCCTAGAGTATAAGAAGGTTCGATAATCCGATATTTTAATAAGATTATATGAATGGGGGGGTTGTTGGGAGACATCCATGTGGCTGGGGGAGCTGTACACTCTTCCCGCGTGCTTGTCTCCATCTTACGTCAAATCCTCGCGCGCCTGCTCCTGTTGTCTTGGCAACGCACCTGCAGCGTGGTGGGACGGAGAAAAACAGAGGAAGATGGAGGAGAGCACCAGAGAGCTCGATACTGGTGTGTAAAATGAAGCTCCACGATCACTGTCAGCTCTCACCACACACACACACGGCTCACGCATGAATGTAGGAGGGCTTGCCGTTGCTAAGAAGTGCCCGGGTTTCAGCGTAAGGCTGCTCCGTGTTTGTAAACACTGGCTGTTTGCTAACGTTAGCCTGTCTGGCTAGTGGCTGTCTGGTGGTTACTCGCTTGAGCGGCACAATTAAATGAAAATAAACCCTGCTGTTTCACACATTCAGACAGCCTTGACTGACAGCGGAATTGTGTGTGAAATTGACACAGGACAGTTCCTCTTCAATTAACGTACAGGCAGGGAAAGTAAATTGTAGGAACCTTTATACAGTAAACGGCCAACTTCATCAGGTATGCTCCTGTCAGGAGGTGCAGAAAGGAAAACATAAACAACAGGGCTTTGCAGGTTATAAATAACATTAATGGTTGCTGTCCATTGTAGTAACGTTAGCACCGTGTGTGCCTATACAAGGAACTGCAGGCTGCTGTTTGCTTTGAATTATCAACCCTTTTGTTGTTGTTCGGTCTATATTATAATGATGAAATCAGCCGGAAATGTTGCAATATTGATGGAATTAAGAATGTGATGCTGGGGTGAGTTTCCAGGTATTATGTAAACTTTTTGCGAAGCATAATTTCAAATGGCACAACATGGACACATATCAGGCGCGGTAAAACATCAGTGTGTGCCTATGCATAAATCTGCAGTCTGTTTTCTGTTTTGAAACTGGAAGGAAATGAGAAATAACAATGTCAGACAATGAACAGTGAGCAATTCTAATGTCGTGAACACTTTGCATCTTTTATCTCAGTTAACAAATGCTTGAAAACCCAGTGTTTTACAACAGACTGCAAGCAATTTATTTAATTCAAAAACTGCTGTAGTACAATAAATGTACTAACGTAGCTTGTACAGTCAGTATTGTGTAAATTGGTGTGTGTAAATTGATCAGTGTAGTCAATTTGTAGTTTAACTGCAGTATTTTATTCTGTTTCATGTGAAAAAAATGTTTCAAGGTTTCAAGAGAAACATTGACTGTTATAGAGTCTGTCTGTCCTGACTAAATAAAAGACTGAAAGATTCTGAAAACCTGAAAACCCCAGAAAGTTGTCTAGTTCCAAAGCATACTGGCATCTTCAGTTGTTGTTATGAAATGTCTTTGTTTTTTTTTTGTTTGTTTTGTTTTTAACATCTGAAGCTCCATCTGGGCATCCTGTCTCTTTGGCTGAGCTGAATGCTGAGCCGCTGTTGTGTGTTTCTCAGGCAGCGAGGCAGGAGGAGATGATGCCTTGGTGGGAAATGTGAGCAAACTGACAGTCACTCCTTCAGGATACACAGGAGCACCCAGGAAAGGACATCTCATCTTTGATGCCTGCTTTGAGAGTGGTGAGTAGTCTGAAAAATTTGAGCTCATTCGTTAAGGTTATGAATTTTTGTTGCATTCAGTCTTTTACTTTTTTAGGGCATACAAACAATGGTACTGGAATCATTTAGTGAAGAAACGAATTAGATTAGATTGTCTTCTGCATAAATAAGATAATTTTGAACAGTCGGGCCAGACCGTTAAGGGCTGAAGACCCAATTTTATCAAAATATTATCTCAGTTATTTTTACTGTTTCCTTTGCCCTGTATATATGACAGGTGATATGCTGAGCACTTCTGTCCAGTGGGTCTATCAGGAATGAGGAATGATTTTATTTTAATACATTTGATTGTTAGCCTGATATTGAGAAGGAACCAACCCCACACACACACCAACACCCCCCCCCCCCCCCACCCAGCCATGCAGGGTGAAATTGCATAGACTGATGTTTTGTGTAATAAACAACTGTTCTGTTTTCTGTACAACACATTTCTAAGTGTGTATAATCTCATTCTAGCAAGCAAGCAAGAAAGTTATTTTATTGCACATCATCATGCATTAAAATTGCACATTATCATGTATTAAAATCATTAAAAGCATAAAATGTACACATAAAAACAACTGGTATAAAATAAAAGTGACATTTAAAGTTAAATTTATGCAAGCATTACAAAGGTGAAATAAAAGAGAACTTAAAAAATGCAGGTTTTTTGCTTCTAAAAGTAACATTTGGGCAGATTTGATGTCCATGGGGAACTGTATTCAGCAGTGGGCAGAGAAATGTAATTTCACCATTTAAGTTAATCACTAACTGAGCAGAATGAGCTGTGAATAAACCTTTTTGGAGAGGCCAATGAGAAGAGCATGCATGGACAGCCCTGTAGGAAATAAGGGTATAAGTAAGTTTCTCTAGATCTTGCTTTGATACTAAATCTGTAGTCTTAGCTATGTTTGTGATATGCCAGAATGCTGATTTAAGTGTTGCTTTCATGTGGTCGCTAAAACTAAGATCCCCATCCATTATTACACCAGGATTTTAGCCATGGATGCACGAGGATGCATATAGAGACTGAATAAAAGGTCCCAATATTGTATCTTCAAAGGGTGGTGGTGGCCTAGTGGTAGGATACTTGCCTCCGGACCAAAAGGTCACAGGTTCGAATCCTACCTCCAGCA
>JBBJLR010000018.1:10493924-10504891 GCA_037577145.1 Brachypetersius gabonensis
TGTAGTTAGAGAATGGAAGTCGCTTTGGATAAAAGCGTCTGATAAATGCCATAAATGTAAATGTAAATGTAAATCTTTGAAGGACGTCGTAAGGCATGACATTTTTTCTATCATTCTTAAGTGCTGGTAAAGACCGTTAAGTTCCAGACCCAATTTTCTAACCTGCCCAGGAGTTTATGATTGAAAGTGTCAAAGACAGTTATTTTTCTTGATTCACAGATAAAATACATATGTCATTTAATACCTTATTGAGAGCTGTTTCGTTACTTTGATGCTGATGTAAACCCGACTGAATGTTAATTAACGAGTGATTTTATCAAAATATTTTCTCATTTCCTGTGAATGGGGAACTTTAAATAAGAGAAGTGTTACATATGAAGTCCATGTTTTTCTTTTTTAGGAGGGGTTGTGCGCTGGGAATGTGTCTGAGATCCATTTGCAGTTTGGAAAAACTTGAATACTAAACCTCTCTAAAAAATCCTAAATAGGTTATGGGCAGAGACAAAAGCCTATTTGAGGTGCGGTACTAATTTTCCAGACGTATGCCTTCAATAGCAGTTAATTAAGACACGAAAGACATATTTTTTCTGTGTTAAAATAGATTTTATGTCATGTTGCTGCTTGACTGAATGGAGCTCATGATTACATTGAATGTTTTCAATTTTGTGTTGGAAAAAAGATGCAAACTTTTTACACTTTTTTATCCAATAGGAACTCTAGATTCATAGATTCATTAAATTTATTTAAATTTATTATAGCTTATAGTCTCGCATGAACATACCACAGCACAATGTGATCAATGTGAAATTCTTTCTCTGCATTTAACACATTCACCTAGTGAAGCAGTGGGCTGCTGCCAACGAGGCTCGCCCAGGGATCAAAGTGGGGATGGTACCTTGCTCAAGGGTTGTGATTCTAACCCACGGCCTTCTGATTGCACGGCCAACGCCCTAACCACTACGCCATCCAACTGCCCAATAAACCCCTTCACAGTGTCAGAGTGTTGTTACTGTTCTATTTAAAGATATTAGAGCATTAAAATAGTCTAGCTCTGTTTAACCTGAAACTTAGTTAATCTCCGTTTATACATAGCCCTTCTATGACTCTTCTGACTCTTCTGATTAGCTACTGCCATGGCGTTTCTCCGTGGCTTTCTTTTTACCTAAAATTATTTTAGCCTTGAGAGGTCATTTAGTATCAGTGACCTTGAGAATTTTAGAACTAAACTCATAAAAGTTTATAATCCACAGACTCTGCTGTATACCTGGTATCATAGACATGGCTTTTATATGTTGAGCACTGGTATTTTTGTTACAGTTGTTTGTGAACAGTTTTAGATCTTGTTCAGGTGATTGGAACAATGATTGGAACAATGAACACATAAATGATCAGACAGAGTTTCCTGTGGTGTGCTGTGGTGTGTTCACGTATGACAGAATGGTCACTTTCACGTTCACTGTCATAACATTCACTGAGACCATGACTAATTATAAAATCCAGTATGACCTTGTATATGAGTTGTGTCAGTTCGATGCTGGACTAGATTAACATGTTAAACAAAGCAATAAGTACTTTAGAAGTTCTGTCATTAAAATATTTAATGTGAATACTAACAGCATTTCAGAGAATTCATCAGTAAAGTTTTGGAGAGCTCAGAAACTCATGGAGAGCTTTTCCTCACAGTATAGTGGTTTGCAAAACGTACTATATGATATTTGCTTGTTGGTGAGAAATCAAACATTTAAAAACGGCTAACTGTTCAGAAAGAACTGAGGTTGACGTAAAATCTGACGTAAGTTAAACTGCTTAACCCTGAGAACCGATTGCACCCTGTTCTTTCTATTTTTAATCAGAAATGAAAAAGTTCAGGAGAGCAATCATGAGTTGCATTGCTTTTATAACAGGAACTTTCAGGAATCATTTGGGGAATAAATATTTAATGTTTTTCTTGGAAATAAAATAGATAACAAAGGCAAAACGCCGACTTTCAGAGTTAGAGTATTTATTATGTATTTATATATATTTTTATTTATTTAAAAAAAATATTTAGCATTAGTGTTCATATTTTTATTATACATATGTTTATGTGCTTCTATTTAATTATATCATTTTTATTTAGCTCTTCTTAAAGGATCATTCTTTTTTTTAGCTCTATCTTTTTCTTTTTTTTAACAGTCAGGGAGGCATTCACATAAAGCAAATATTAGTAATGCATTAAGACAGACCTTTTTGGTTATTTACAGTAACAATAATGGCAACAGAATGCCCATTCCAGTAGGACCCCACAAATCCACACTTGGAACTGCAGCCTGTGTATATACTAGGTTTGTGTCTTACAGTATTGTTTTTGTTACATACTGAAAGTGCCTTGAGGACACGCTGATTAATAGTTTTCCATTTTACATGCCAGTTCCATTTACAGGTTTACTGGTTGTGAGGCTTACTAGTTTGTGTTCATATTTAATGGTATTTAACTGGTAAATGCAGTGTAATTTTGAAACCCAGAATATCAAAAAATTGCATGCAATAATAATTTATATAATGGCTTCCAGTAATGCAAATTTTGTATTTTGAAAAGAGCTGCAAAACTTATAATGGCCCTTGCCCATATACGAATAATGACATTGCAATGAAAGCCAAGGCTTTGCATTGTCAGAGCTCTGTGATAACAAATGGCATCTCTTATCTTGTGTTAAGCTGAACTTTCTTGCCATATTGTGCCCGACAATTCTCGGAGTGTGATATGCTTTTACAGGCTAATTATCTCCTTTTAAAAAGAGGGAGTAAAAATTTAAAGCCTGGTGCGAGAGTGCCTGCTCTTTTACCTTGTCTGTCTGCCATGTTGAAAGCTGTAATTAAACAGTGCTGTAATATTTTGAAGAATGCTTTGAGTAAATGGCCTTTGTTTGGCTCTTTTTGCAAGGGTTGAATGAATGGCGGCATAATGAAAATAAAGTGCTTTTTCTGTGACAAGGTCAAGTGGGCAGCTGAGAGCGGTTCTGGGTTGGATTGACAGTGAATCAGGAGAGCTCTGCAACAGACACAATATCATTCTCTGCTGGGAGATTAGGTTCAGGGTCTCTAGCAGATGAGACTCAGCTTTCATATTCTTGACAGGCAACCAATTCACTCCACTGCAGGGCCCAGGCTCGCCACTGCCTCTGGCCTCCCTGTGGGAGAGCTTTTTAAAGGATTTTTGTGCTTTTGGAAATGTTCTATATCAATGCAATTTTAGGAGGGAACAGCATTTTTGGTCTTATCAACTTGTTACTTTGTGCTATGAAAACTTTAATGAAAGTAGCCCATATGATTTTGTAGCTTTTGATTGAAAACTAAAATGGGAGGTTTGAAGGTACAGAAGCAAAGCATCACATTGTTGCACATTGCAACAGTAGACCCATACGACAGAATTTGGAAGTCAGATTGACGATCGACTATATAGCCAGAGAGACAGACTTAAAGCATTACCATCCAACAGTATTGTGAATATTGTGCACTTTTTGCTTTTGGAGCATGTCATTGCAGTGAAACAGCCACGTGCTTTGTATCTTCGTTTCTATTTTTGGGCAGTGAAGGGCAGTGGAAAAAGGACAAGGAATATGATCAACATAAATTTACAGAGCCTTAGTCAATATAAATAAATAATCAGGGGATTTTATAAGTTTCTCTGTTTTCCCTGCTGACTGGCCCTGAGGACCTGCGACATTGATTAATGAGCATCGAGCGGCCAGGCAGAGATCAGCTAACATATATGATATTACCCCATGTCTCTGGCTGGGGAAATTCTCCTGAATGATTTATGGAATTGATATTAATCTCTTTCCAGTAAATGCATTACTGCAAGTTGGAAAAAGGAGAGGAATTGATATTACGGTGCTAATGTCAAATTAATGTCCTGTTGCTGTTTCAGCAAAGCAACACAGCAGCTAAATGACGTTAACCGCTTACACGCTGACAGAGGAGCAATGACGCTTCTCTGGCACCAATTGCAGCTTTTGGTGTTAAACGTTATTGAGTGCTGAGCTCCAGTGTCACTAAAAGGACATGCCACTGAGGAATATTATGGAATAAGAAAGCCCTAGATTTGACATTTAATTACTCATCTTTCTGTGCTGTGTAAGGAAGTTAGCTGCTTCGTGTGCTAACCATTTTTTTAACAAGTACAGTTTGAATCTTAGAAGAAACTTTACAGTGAGTGTGCTTAAATTGCAAAATAGCAGAAATAAAGAAGATTCATCCAAGAATCCATGAATTCAATCTCATGTTGAAACGCTGTAGTTGCACGTGTAAAAGTCATGTCATTTTTTGACATGGTATTATGAATTCGGTTGAGACCTCAATCCTCAATTTACATACCTGCTCTATAATTTGACTGTGACAGCTGGGAAATTAACATACCTCATGTATTACATATCTTTCAGCATGTTGTATTTTAAAGGTGTGACATCACAGTTCCATACATACTCTCACTTGGAGCTTAATTTATTGCTGAGTGAGTCACAGGAGTTTAAGCAAATGTGTTTATTTGACTTGAAGTTGAGAGATCACTCAACGTTCCTCCTGCTGCCAATACAGTTGTTTCTCCTTTTCTTTTTCTCAGACAGCTGTCAGGGTTTTGCATAAAAATGTGAATTTGGAGAAATGGCTCATATCTTTAGTATCCAGGTAATAAATTCTAATTGGTTTATTAAAACAGTCTATGGTTATGTAAACTGTTTACTGAAGGTATAAAACACCTAATTTACATTTAGATGAGATATATCTCACTTTCTTGTCAGCCGTATGCAGATTAGGGAAGTTGTATATCTTTTTTGAGGCAGTTGGGTCTCCAGGTCTTGAATCACTTGAAGGGGAAAAAAGAACTCTCTCTCCCTTTATTTCACTACCCCCCATTCTTACTTGATCGCTTTCTCTTGCTCTGGTAACAGGACTAAGAAAATGACCTTCATTACGTGCCGCTTGATACTACAAAAATATAATGAATGTTTCCCGAAGGCGTCGTTAAAGTGATTTTATATATTGCAGAAATAGAAGCATTATATGAATATGCTTATGGTTTTGTATGCAAATGAGCTTTAAGGTCTTTAATCTGTGATTTAGTAATTTAACATTGTATGTATGCTATTTATGTTTGTTAATTACGACTGTGTTATTTAGAATGTTTATTTTGTAATTATGTAGTACATATACATTGTTCGATTTAGTTGTTGTGTGTTATAATTGTAAAGTTGTTTTTTTCTGAATGGAGGATTTGTTTTGTTTCCCAGTTGGCACGTGTTGTAGGTACAGTTGTGCACTCCACTGATTCCTTGTCTCATGTTATTACATTAGTGTAGGTGTTACATCAGTTTTATAATTATTCCTGTGGAAATATTATGTTGAAATTGCTCCACACGTTGTGTTTCATCAGAGGTTCATGTCTTTTGAGTAATAAAACTCATTGACTGCAGCTCCTGATTTAATCTGGTGCCAGTGCCAGTGCAGCGTAGATGAGGTGTGTGACTTCTTGTGTGTGGCAGTGTCTGGTTGCATGTTGTGCATGTTCTTGAATGTGGAATGTGCACTTGTGACTTTGTGATGTGGACACTGCAGTAAAGGTATGGCCAGAATATATTTATGGGTTCAAACAGTGAATGTAGCCATTTCCTATATTTTTTTAAGTGCATAGATTTTTTGAAAATTATGAATTTTGTGCAGACCATTTTTCTGTATATCGTCTGTGGACTGGACAGGATTGAAATGCTCACAATGTTTACACACCTATCAAACAGTCTTATTTCAAATAAATGATATAACTATATTCATTTCTCCATGATTTGGGGCCTTTAAATTATTTTTTGTGTTTATGGTACATCTCCATAAAGTTGTTGAACTAAAGAGTTATCAGGACTGATGAATAGTTTACTGCTGATGAAACTTTAATTGTTTTGTGTTTTCCTTTCTCTAACTGGGGAGTTTCGTGTTTCTCATTCCCTATCTTCCTTTAGAACTCTCCATGTCACACTGGCAGAGGACACCTACTACATGAATGATTATAGTCACTGCCAGAGAGAGAGAAAGACTGAAAGAGACAGAAGGGACAAAAAGCAGCCAGACTTGCTGCGAGAGATTTATACACTTTAGAGCTCCCTGAATCAAGACAGTTGGCTCCCCATTGATTAAAGAAGTGGGGAACATTCTAACAATCAAGCTCCATGCTTAGCACAAGTGGCAGCAGGCATCAGCGGGGCTCGGAGGGGATCAAATGTGCTTCTTCTGATATTAGGCCACTATAAATGTTTCATCACTTCAACACAAGTATGAGGAAAACATAGGCTGTGGTAGAAGATATTTGAAAGGGGAGGATAAAGTTTTGTTTCTGCTGTTTGGATACTGGTTTCTGCTGGACTTTTTTCAGATGATTCTACAAATTAATTTTTATTGTTGAAAATTTTTTAATATTCAGGTATGTCACACTAGCAGAAACAAGCTTGCTTCTTGTTTTTTCTACTCCACTCCCAGGTGTTAGGCTACATTGTTCAGCACAATTAGGCCATGAATAAAAAAAAAACTGTGTTCCTCCCAATTCAAGGCCACTTATTCCACCTAGCCAAAGCTAACAGTCAAGGTACAAGTCTTTCTTTCTCTGTCCTCTCAGTAGTTCCTTACTCACTTCACGCTCAAAGCAGAAAAGCTGTAAAATGTTTAATGGATAAGTTACACTGAGGATTGCACTTTGTATATTTTTTCTGGTTAGCGACTCATTTTTTTTCTGATTGTGTGGACAGAAAAATTCCAAAAGAATTCAACTACAGAAGCTGTTTTTTAGAAATATATTGGGGAATAATTATGCAATACCTTTAGTTCTTCTCTATGGGAAAAGGAAAGCACGTAACCAAATCTCTCAGAGTCTAAATGCCAGTGTTGTGTTCTCACAGCTTTAGCCTCAGAAATGACAGTTTGCAGCAACAGCCTGAATTCATTTTCAGACAAAAGCTGGCATTATGATTCAGTGGGTGAAATAGAATTTGTAGTGTTCTGTGCAGAACCATACCATGAAATTTACCATCCGACCAAGGGCCTGGTATTGGCTTGCATAATCTGTGCGCCATGCTGCAGAGCAAGGCAGGCAGGCAGACAAATGGCTATCTGAAAAGTGCACAGGCAAATGAAACAGGTGATAATATGGCCTGACATTCTCGCCGTTGCCCTCGGTTACCTTTGATCAGAGCGGACTTCCACGGTCCATCTGGCGCTGGTCTTTGTCGATTGGAGTGTAAGCTGCAGCTTTGGCTGATTGCTGATTACACAGATACATACATGCATGGAAATGTCATTGAAGGAAGGTATGAAAAATATGTCCCAGGAAACTGGAATAATGTCTTGCCGTACTTAGAATGTCAGACAGTGTTTGTTTCTGGCGACTGGGTTAAAGTTGTTGTATACAATCACTTTTCAGAGATATTTTGAAATGGATAAAAGTTTTGTGTTTAGTAGTGCTTGTGTTTCACTACTGCGTTAACTATAGAGTAAATAGTTCTTAGATTTTTGCAGACATTCTTGTATTTAGTACAGTATATTTAGTTTTCTGTTCTGGAGAGGATCCCTATAGATTAATGTTGTTTTTCATTATGTATCATAAGGAATATGGAATCATGATCATAAGTCACAAGGTATGTAGAAGAAACATCTGAGGATGAATAGAAAAGCATGTGAATCCTAAATGGTATAAATTGTATTGTGCAAAATGAATATCAGACATTTGATACCTGCTGTACCATGACATGTGGTGACTTCAAATTATTAACCTGCATCCTCTATGCAAATTTGATTGTCAATTTAGGAACCATTAGGAAGTAAGTGTTTATTATATACTCCTATAATATGCTATGATGTTAAGATTACACAGTAGCTTGCTTGCCTGAACACACTATTGCTCATTCTCACCTTGAGCTACTTAGCTTAAAAACTAATTCATACACATAAGCTCCGCTTATGACACATACTTCAATTAGCACACTTCACATACTGTACTCCTTTCTCACTTTAGAAAGGGCTGTAAGGGAATGAAAAGCATGCATTGGCTTTATACCTTCAATCTTGCAGGTATTAGTGTGAGATTTACTCACAGCATAGCTTCTTCTTTAAAGCAAATAGAATCTGTCTAGCTAAAGTTGAACATTCCCCCATTAGCAGATACTCAAAAATTATGGCAGCTCTGAATGTCTGGAACTGAGAATGAGTTTATAGTTTGAAAACATGGAGTTATACTTACAGCTAGGGTTTGGTGTTTCAGTTTCATTATTGATACTGATACCTGGATTTAGAGTAAAAAGATGTAAATATCTAAATTACAAAATGAGCATGAATATGGCTTACAAAGAAATAAATGTTTACTACATTCATATGGAATATATAATTAAAACAACCAGTTATCAGTCATGCTTAATGGCGCATGGATCATGCTTGAAAATTCCTTTTTTTTTTATTATTAAAGCAAATTACTTGGTACAATAAAGTAAAGGGATTCATAGAGCCTCCCAGAACTTTTAATGATTATTCTGGAGTTTATTTTAGATATGAATTTAGTAAATGTTGCAGCACTACTCCTTTCAAAATTGAGTGTCCTTTGGAAACAGGATTAAATGCTTGAAAATCCCAAAAGAAAATGATCCAATTCGGAGTTTTGTTTTTTCCCCACAGAAGTAAAACACAAAGCCAAATGTGTCGGTTAAGCCACAATGAGAACTCAAACTCAAACCCCTTAAATAAAAGTGAAACAAACCCAACCACCAATAACTAAACACAAACACATAGCCCTTAGCCCTGACACCACATAGTATCTAGCTGTATTAACTAAATTGAAGGTCTAATGTATTGAATTAATGACCAACATAATTAGGAAATGATAGTGGAATCAACCAGTAACATTTTGATTGGTGAATGAGGGGAATTTTGTGAGGGAGATGTCATTTAGGCCTTCTGGAATCACTGCTTAAACACTATGATTCTGTCCAATGGTTAACAGCGACAGCCTTAAGCCAGGGCTCCTTACTAAAAGAGTCACTTTAGAAATGTTACATACAGGGTAAATATATGTTAATATGTCTGTTCTAAGCTTCAGATAAACCACTGAATGGATTTTCTAGTCATTGGGTCTTCTTGTTTAATATAGGATGACCAGAACAGTGTTTGTTTTTTGTTTTATTGACCCAGTTTTGGTATTTATGTTCTGAAGGCCTAGTCAGCGTTTGCTATTGCATAAAAGTATTAATTTTCGTACTCAGCTGCAGTTGCAGCCCTTCATATCTCAAAGTGAAAATAAATGAAAGAGAATTGTTTCATGCTGTCTCTTTCTAAAAAGAACGTCTTTAACCCATAGAAATTTTTTTTTTGTTGCTAATTATTTGCATTGAAACAAAGTGTAAAGTGCATAGCCAGACCTGTTCATAGAGGTTGTTCGCCATATAATTCAATGTGTAACTCACTATGTTATTAAATATTCAATAAAGACCATTGGAAACAATAGACTATCAAGTTTACCATTAACTATTTATTACCGTAATGTAACGCAGCATTATATAAGGGTAAAAGAATGTGCCGTTGCCCCCTATTGGACCCAAAATAAATTAGCTGAACGTTCTGTCTAAGCAGCCGTCTGTCTTCCCCTGACTGGCTGCGTTAGTGAATTAACAGTTTAAGCTGCTCCCTTTGTAAGGTCAACAGAACTAACCGTCTATTGCTGAGAACGTGTGAGAGTGGGTCAAGTGGTATAGGTTCGCTTTTATGCTCTTCATTCATGAATCACTGCCACTCTTGTCTTATGAAGCAGTTTTCCTCCACATTCCTGCAGTCATTTTCACTCTTCCAGACATGTACAATAATTCTAACGCTAGATAATTCTAAAGCTAGGCTTCTCAAGTCCAGACTAAAGATGGACGGCAGTAGCGAATGAAAAAGGTCTTGCAGGTGAAAATGACTCCACACAGAGCTGTGTTGCGGTACATTGCTCTGTGAACATGTTGCGCTCTGATGATGGAGTAATCCATTTCCCCCAGCAGCTCTCCTGATGCCGTAAACACTCTCGCCAGGCAGACGTGTCATTCTTCATCCCAGCCAAGGACACCCAGCTTGGGAAAACGGCAAGGATTTGTAACGCTTTTGCGCTTTGTGTGCGCCTTTCTCTTTTTCTCACACTTTTTTCCCCTTTTTTACACCCCTCCTCTGTTTATTTTGGTGATTTATTTAAAGTGTTATCCTTGAGATTACGTGCACTGATGTGTCAGGTTTTGTTTGCTATCTCATATTTATATGCCAGGAATATGTTTGTAACCCAACGTGCAGAAATGAAGAAGAGTTTTTGATAGAAATACATTTGGTTTTGGTTACAGGCAGTTGCTCAGGAGTAAACAAAATTGAAATGTGCCCTACATATTCGTCAGGGTGTGTGGTCTAAGAAATGGAAGAGGTTTATGTTGTTCTGTATGTATGCAGGCTGACTGGAAGCATGCAGATAAAGAACATTGTGCAGAAGAGTTTTGATTTGGCTTTCAGAATGGGTTGCTATTCCTCCTCGTTTTGAACCAAATTTGGCCACAAACTTTGGTGGAGGCACCCTTCACTATATGCATGTTTCACACCAGAATCGCTTGAGAGTTTTATGGACAGTGGGTAGTCTAGTTTAACCTTGTATTAGCTTATGTCAAAGTTCTTTTTATTCTTACCTGAACTTTCCTGCTTTTTTCACACAGGACTAATCCATACAGTAGGCCTTCATGGTGGCAGTGAGTCCAAGACAGGCCATGACAGTAGGAGTTCATAACAAAATCTTTAAATGTTCTTTGATGAGGGGTTCATGGAGATTGGGGGACCGGCTTCCGGGGTAGAGCGAAGTACCACCCTTCGGACCCTCGAAGCCGCACGAGGCCGACCCCTAGGAAGGGGAGCCGGGCGGTCCGGCCGGCGATCATGAAACTCACGTATGAGGT
>JBBJLR010000018.1:10504991-10517204 GCA_037577145.1 Brachypetersius gabonensis
GACAGCACAGAGGGTAAGTTCAGTCAGAGAATACTGCCACTCTCTTCTCCGTCCGGAAGCCCTCGATGCCAGAGTGTTGTGTCCGTCCCCTGAAACACAAAGCCCCAGTCCTCTTTCGAACGCCACACCCCTGGTCAGATCAGCACCAGCGCATTCACCGGGCAATACGTTTTCTTTTTTCTTTTCTTTTCTTTTCGTTTAGATACCTCCTTCCTCCGAGAAGACAAGGTTTGCGTTGGATGGACTGCCTCTTTACCCCCCAGGATGTTGGAGAACCCGCGCCTCTGTTCTGAACCGACCAGGCTTTAAACTATCCCATAGCCAATCGTCTTTTGCGCTTACTAATCACCCTCCTGCTTTCAGCTGCTTCCCCTCCGTCACACCTGCGTCTCCATCGCCCTAATACTCAGGAGACTTACTTCTCCTGTGTGTCGAAGGTTCACCAGACCTCACAGAGATGTTACAGCAGGGATATTTGTTTCCTCAACTCCTTGAAAACCTTCTCTGTGAGGGTTTGAAAAGGCCTCTGCAGAGCTTGGTCTTCATCAAAAAAACAAATTTGAGACTGCCCACTGGCTGTGAACCAGGGCCATTTTAAGTGTGTGAGCACTCTACTTATAATGAGACCGAAACTTTGCATCTGTCCTTTGAAGAGGGTGCAGTCTGCTCTATGCTCTTGGCATTCTCTGCTGAGTGTAGCGTTTCCTCCCGCGCAAGAGTCTGCTTGGCCAAAGCTTTTATTTTTTTCTCACGCTAAGAGACTTTGTAAATTAATATGTCAAATTATGAATCTATGTCCTTCACTTTAAGTGCATTTACTTGCGGATTAGTGATATGCTTGGAATTTTTTGCAATTTTTCAACTCCTTCTTGTGGTCTATTTTCTTTCTTTTTTCCCCCTCTCTTTGCTTTTGTACTTTTTGACTTTGTTATGTATATTTATTGCTTAATTTCGCTTAAGTAATTGCACCATGTTTGGTACAGTGGGCCAGAGTGCTACGAGAAGGGGAGAGAGAGAGAGAGAGAGAGAGAGAGAGAGAGAGAGAGAGAGAGAGAGAGAGAGAGAGAGAGAGAGAGAGAGAAGATGGAGCATTGGTGCTCTGCCAAGGCCTTTGAATAGCTTTCAGTGGAAGCTTTTTCTTTCCCACTTTCATTTTTTTCCCTATCACATAAAACTGGCAATGCATTGACAGAGGGAGCACTTTGTGTAATTCCCCAGACTGAAAAGCTGTTTCACAATGAGAGATTTCCGTCCCCGTTGTGCTCCCGACAGGCAAGGGAGGCTCGCCGGGATTCAGCCAGCATCTCACTCTTTGCTGGCTAAACTCCTTTTTCTCAGCTGTTGTATTATGTGGCCATGCGCTACAGCACTGACCAGACATGACTACGCCAAGCCAGAAGGACGCAAACTGTGATTTTATAGCCACGGCACAACAGAACCGACAGAGACATAACAGCGGTCAGCCATTGGACTCAAGTGTAGTGTTATTATTTCGGCGCAGTCCTCTAGTACTGCTTAGACATTGCTGCTGCCACTGCTTGCCTCACAACTAGACTGAAAGTGAAAGTGAGCAGGCTGTTCAAGTCTGTGGAAAGTAAGACCCCTGTATAAAGCCTGTTGCCGGTAGCGGTATGCTGTTGCTGAACCTCAGCTGCTGTTGTCATTAATCTGCAGTTTGATTTTTATCCGAAGTAGCATTTGATCTATCATAGTGCTTACCATACCTTGTCATATTGTTGTGTGTAAGCATGCTCTAGGGCTTGACCAGTGTAAAAATTTGACACTGATACAAATTTTAAAAAGCTAAAGATTTTGCAAACTGATAATATTAGAAGATATATTAATACATTTTGGACTGGAATTTTATGCTGCAATTAATGGTTGTAGTTAAACAGTATATTACTGTACTGTTTATCATTTAGTGTTACTGAACCTTAAGATAAACCAGTAATTATCTGTGCTTTTTGAGCGGGATATTAAACAATATTGATTAATTATGTAGTATTTTTAACCAACCCAGGTATTGGTCAGACCGTCTAATATTTATGGACCTGTAAGGGTGTGCATGTTTCACCGAGCTGAAAGTGAACAGCACAAACACTTCACACTCTGTGACATTTCATTCCACCCCATGGTGGAAGCTTCCCTTTCCTTCTGCTCCCATGACCTATGGATGTTGCAGTGGATTTCTCAAGCGCATGTGTGCCTCTGCTTTTCTCTACTTCCATCTCTGTGTTCCTGAACTCATTACAGGCCAATCTTCCCCGGGCAGAGAAGTGTGCCCCTGCAGGGAGCCCCAGCTGTAAATAAGCAAGGAGAGCAAGCTCCCCGATAGTGCAGCACCAGGCCCGATAACGGCTGTTCTTAGCTGTTGACCTCCTCGCCAGTAGCTCGCCAAGGACTCTCCAACTCCTTCTGTTTTTTATCTCTGGACCCTCTGCATTAATGATTTTTCTTAGTACTGGTATAGGGGGAGAGAGGGAGTTTGGGGATGATGCAAAAACAAAACAGACCAAAAAAATCAAACAAAAACCAAAGGACAGGACCTGGTTGTTGTTTTGCTGCCAGAGCCTCTCTTGTCCTGGGCCTCCAAATAATTAACTTGTAGAAAGATAGCATTAAATTGGAACTGACTGCTATTTGTCCACTGAGGAGTCCAACCCCACACAACTCAAGAAACAATAAGGCATGGAGCAAAAATAACTGAGAAGAAGAAACAGCTAGGATGGTAAAAATCTTAATTTTAAGAAATAAATCATTAGCAATCATTAGCACATATTTCTGGAGTAAGATGAATGGTTTTGACAGCAGCTGTGGAAGCACTCTGAAGAGGCTTTTCCAGTCTGCTTACAGTCATCTGGAGCTCCAGAACAGAGAGCATGTTTCATAGCTGAGATCGATAATACAATTTAGTAAATTTCACAGTGAATGGCTCCCTGTGACCTACCAACTGTTATGAAATGAACATACTTGCTTTGGGCACTTTTTCTCTGAAAGAAAAAAGAAAATAGTGGTGCGAGGGCAGAGGGAACATTTGAACCTTTTCAAATTCATTGGCCTCTTTATCATTGGTGCCAAGCGTGTGGGCTGGAGACCATACTCGGTTCCTTAGGCACCATGCGGATTCATTTTTGCCTGATAGTTTTTGTTGGTGAGAGCTCTGACTATCTTTCCAAAAAGATATATACCAGACACTTAGTCCTTTTTCATTTAAAGTAATTTCCCCCATTCCATTTTGATAAAAATGCTAATGCACATGATTATTTCACTATTTAGTGCCATTTTAATGACAGCCTAGTGATTTGGTGACATTCTGTAATTGATGTCATTAATTAGTATCCGCTGCCCTCTGAGCTCATAGCTGGCATTTCTATGTAGTGCGACTCATCTAATCCCACGCTGCACTGGAGGACTATTTGTGATTTATGCTCATCTCCAGGCACTCCCAGTTCTAACACCTGTTACAGAGTTCCTCAAAGTTAGAGGTCATGGCTCTAATCTCATGCCAGATTTAACGATAAAGATGTAGCCAGTCTTGGGGATGGGAGGGCGATGAAGGAGGATAGATTGATGTTGCTGCAGTGACTCTTTGCCTTTAGACTTTCTGTTGGAGAGTAAAAAACTGCAAGGACAGAATTTGGCTTGAGGTCCAGAGGCAGACAGTCTTTTCCTGGGGTTTGAATCAATTCCAGCTTTATCAGTCGTCTGTGTCCGGGAATTCTCACCCGCGGGAACAGCCGATGTGTTTTCCAATAATGAAAGTGAGCACATTGCAAAAATACATTTAGCAGGTGGCAATGCTCCCAAGTCCCCTTTAATTTCCCATGCAGCTTGTAACAGTGGGTGAAGGCTTGCAGAGAGGCTGAGAGGTGCCGGCTCCCTTTATTAGTATCTAGTTTCTGATACAGATTCACTGCTGCAACCAGGTTTTTTTCAGCAACAAAAAGATGTTTACTCAGTTAATGATGTTGATGCTAGCTAACTGATCTTGAACTTTGATTGTCAAAGAGGAGGCTTTGCAAGTAGTCCATTATAAATAATTATGTAATCATACCTCACTCCTAAATAAGACTTTGTTCAGAGTTGCAGATGTCATATATGTTCTATGTAGTAAAGCCAGAAACTGGATTGGGTAAGAATGCTTAAATTCTGTTAAAGCTGTAAAATGCTCAAATAGACTAAAGCATATTCACTTCTGACGTTTAAATCTATCAATTCATCTTTCGCACTTTTATTTGTTATAAATGATTTATATAGTTTTTTTAGAAGATAACTTTATGCAGTATGTTTCTGTAGATATCGGGCATTATATTTTTCTGCTGTGTCTCTAGTCTTGTTGGGATTTTGTGTTTAGATTCCCCTCACGCCAACGGTACCACCCTTTTTATGAAGTAACTGTAATAATTGTTAAGTCAAGGAACGCATGTCTGAGTCTGACAATCAGAGGCAGAGTACACAAACATGCACACAGAGAGGCCTCTGATGACGACTAGTCAACGTTTCTGTTAATGCCCTAGTGCCATATGATAAGAATGGGGCACAGTGGAAGGTGATAACAAAAGCCGTCACAATGTATATTGCAAGAGATATGGTGCCCATACATATTGTGTAAACGTCGCCCAGTTTTGGGGCTGTTTTTCAGGGTTTGGGGAAGGCCCCTTAGTTACAGTGAAGGGTAATATTAAAGGATACAAAGATATTTTATACATTTTATGTTTTCAGCTTTGTGACAACAGTTTTAAAAAAGTTCCTGTTCCAGAGTGACTGTGTTCCAGAGCTCCATGATGACTTGGGTTGATGTTTCCAGAAGAAAACTATCCTATATATAACTTAAGTGAAAGTGGTAGTATTTCTCAGTGTTGTGCAGTATTAATCCTTGTGTTTATATATTGACGTGTTAACCTTCTGTTCTAAAATGCAACATTTTGGAAATTAAAAACCTGTAATATGTCAACTTGCATTAGAATCTCTCTGCCCTTCTCTCTCCCCTCTCTTTAATCTCTCCCTCTCTCTCCCCCCTTCCTTCACCTCCACCTCCCCTTTCCTCCCATGGTCTGTCTGTAGTTTTGGATGGCGGTGTGCAGACCTGACTGTAGGCTTGAGGCAGAACTAGACTGCAGGCTGTACCATTCTCCATTGTGCCAGATGAGCAGTGTGACTGGCCTAGCTTGTAGCTCTGTAATGGGATTAGCTTAGCCATCTTCTCCCCGTGTGTGTCCATGTAGAAGCAGCCCGGCAAAGCTACTCTGCCACAAATGGAGTAAAATAATTTTTTAGCAAAACAGCTCTGCACTAAGCCACATGATGAATGTTAATAATGTATCTTCAAAGTCCAGCTTGTGTTTTTATTTATTTATTTACTTTAAACACATCATGATCAGCCCTTGTTAAATGATGCACATGATGCACATGATGACACTTTAAACATCTGAGTCCACCAGCTGGAAGTAGAGAGCAGCAGTCGGTGGATGAGCGAGGGATCATTTACTTTTTATTCCAGGAACCACCCACATAAATACATACTGGTCCACTGCTAGTGTACCTGAGAGAAACTAATTCACACTGTGTTTACTGCCCTCTTTTACATAATAGGGTTAACCACATGAGAGTGTACACACGCTAGCACACAGTCACACACGTAATATCTCGGATGAACAAGCCTCCCACTCGTTCCTCCATATTGAATTTTTTGTTCTAGCTTGTTGATAGAGGGTAGAATTAACTTCTTGCAAATGAGAAAGTATTTCTGGCCCAGAGTCTCTATGCGGCATAATTCTGTAAAGTGAAAACAGGCAGCAAAAAAAAACAACAGCGTGTATTCCCACAGCAGCCCGTGCAGCCCACCACTGGGCTAAGCTCTAACACTTATTTGTTGAAAACCCAATTTGTTAAATCCTAAGCACCGCATGTGTTTTCTCCTAATGCTTGATGATTAATATGGTGTGTAACCGGTGAAGACTCCTTTGAGGAAGTATGTAGATAAGGGTCTCGAGAGAAGTCGAATTATAGTTTGGAAGAGAGTTTGTCTCTCTTTTGCTTGTCTTTCTCTCTCTCTTGGCCTCTCTTTCTCTTTCGTGCTTACATTCTCTTCTCTCTTCTCTTCTTCACACACTCCCACAAGCACATCCCTACACAGGCCTGTTCCTAAACCACAGCTTAAAATACAGTCATTGATTTTTCCTCTTCTTATTATGCATTGAGTTATCTCTGTTGTCAGTGGGCTGTCTGACAAAATGGCATTTTTTTCCTCCCTTCTATGAAGACTGGACCTCTCTTCTTGCACACAATTTATTTTGCTTAAGCAGTGAGCGATGCAACGTTGATTACAGCTCATCATAGACCGACTCTGGAGTCAGGCACCATAAAATTAAAACTGAAATCAATGGTGTATACGTATCTGCTTCTCTCAAGCCGAACTTGAGAGTGTAGCCAGGAGGCGTGTATGCTTCTCCCTTCCCCAAGAAAATATAACTTTTGCCTTTCTTTATAGCATATTTGAGATACAGCACCACGGACAGCAACTGTAATTGTAGCAATTGTAGCATGTGCTGTCCATGGTCCTGAAAAGTCAAGCGCCTGTGATTCGTCTGTGCAGAGGGGCTGTACACCTCAGAGGGTTAATGGCTTTTTGCCGTGCTAAGGGCAGGTGTAAATGCGAAGATTTACTGTAGTTCCATTAACAGTTCCACTTCTCGATCATGCCGCGAGGGATGCTTTACCTGATTCAGTGTAATCCCTCTGGGTTGCACACATACCTCCAACTTTAGATTAGTATTGAGCAAAGAAGAGGCGTATTTAAAATTCAGCTAACCCTCTCTCATTATCTGAGACATTTTTTTTCTCTTTAGAGACAGATCTTTAATGTAGATCAAAGACCTGCTTTCCATACTGCTAGTCTGAATAGACTGACTCTGCATGGTTTAGCCTCTTGAACCCACATTAAGCCTAAGTTTTTAAATTTTGAAATCTTTCTAGTGTAGTTTTTTCCCTACAGTCTGCTCTCTTGTCTAGGGAAAATACTTACAGAGGGTTACAAGAAGTTCCGCAACATGCTATGTTTTTACAATGTTCTGCTTTTGTCAGCCGTTTTTGAATGTAGCCATCTGTAGTGTGAGATGCCTAATTTTGAAAACAAGATGCAGCAAATCTCTTCTCTACTGAGCCTACAGTGTGTTGGCTACAGTGTGTTGATAGCCATCATCTGATTCCATAAGCAGTTTAAATGGTTAATGTGCTGGAATGGAAAGTGATGTATTACAAAGCACATCTGTGGAACAGCTGTGGCCACCAGTCCACCCTTTTCCAGCACCATATTCACAGCTGGCCATGTTTCCTTTCATTGCTCCTACAGAGGGCTTCATCTTCTCTAATTATTAGTCTCCTTTTCTCTCTCTCTCTCTCTCTCTCTCTCTCTCTCTCTCTCTCTCTCTCTCTCTCTCTCCATATCTCTCTCATACACACTTCCTCCTTCTCTCTCCTTCCTACTACATCTCTCTCTTTCTCCCTGTCTTCCCTTCTTACTCCCATTCTCCCTTTTTTCATCTCCTCTTACGTTTACATTTACGGCATTTGGCTGACGCTCTTATCCAGAGCAACGTACATCAGTGCTTATGAAGAACTGTTTCTTACCTGAAAACAGCTTAAATCCATGTCAACTATTTAACCGAGTGCAGTCAGAGCATCTATACAACAACTGTCAAATAATAATTAGCCAACACCTACCCATAAATACACAAGGTATAGAGAAGAACGACGTAAGCCATAGAGAAGTCTAGGGAAAGGAAGTTTGGTTTTTTTTTTCCTCTTGCTCTCTCTCACTTTGTCTTCTCTCTCTGTTCTCTGTTCTCTCTCTTTGTTACTATTTCTTTTCTCTCTGTCTTCCTGTCTCTCTCCATTTCTGCATTGATTTCTGTCTTGCTTTCTTTTACTTTCTCCTTTTCTGTCTCTGTTTTCTCTCTCTCTCATACATAGTCTTTCTCTTGTACTCTTGCTACCTCTCATTGACTATTTCTTTCTCTCTCTTATCTATCTTCTTTTTCTCATTCTCTCTCTTTTCTTTTCTTATTTTTTGTTTTCTTCACTCTCTTTCCCCCGTCTCACCCTCGATTCCTTTTTCTTCTCTCTCTCTTTTTTTCTCACACTCTCATGCTAACTCTCATGCCCCTTTCTGCTGTACTCTAGTTTTCCTTGTATCTCTCTCTCATTCTGTCTTTCTTTGTAATCCCTTTTTTCTCTCTCTTTCACTATTTTTCTTAACTTCTCTCCTTGTCTTTTCCTCCTGTTTGCAGTGGTTGGTCCAGTTATTGGTCCATTGGTGTATAAAACAGATGTTCCTTTTGCTATGAAGTATGTTTTGCTTGCCAGTTACAGTCTGTCATTCATATTTAGATATAAGTGGAATGTGGATTAGCAATATGTCTTGATTCTGCAGAACAACTTGCCCCGGAGGTTTTAGACTCTGCAACTGATTGCATTAATATAGATACATGCATACATACACCTCATACATACACACACACACACGCATAAACACACACACTCAATTTACTTACCACACTGCTCTGAATGTATTGATTTTGGTACGTTATGTCCAAGACTTGATTCAATGATTCAATTTTGTTGAGCCATGTGTCATGTTTGAGTTACACAGGAGCATGTCCATTTAATTTGAATATGTTTAAAAGGTCATTCGCTGAATTTTCATTAGCAGTTTGATCATTTGAAAAACTTGCCTGATTAGTTCTGTTCATGTCTATTGAAGAACATTTTTCCTACTTAATGATATGGATTGGGAGAAATACATAGAGTGGCCTATGCAAAGTCCTACCCATTTTAACTGTTATGAATGCTTCAGCAGGGGGTAAAAGAGAGACATCCTGCAGTGGTTTAACTTTTAACATTTAGATGGCATTAATGTAAGTAATGTTTGTTTGTTAGCTGAGAAGATCATGCCAATGTTGTTAGAATGTGACTATGCTTGCAGGACAAGTGTTTTTGGCTCATTTTCACAGTCTCAAGAGAAAGATAGAAACTTTACATGTGGGTAATGCAATTTTATCATTACATTGTCAATACAGGGCCATATCATTACAGCCTCCTATTAGGTGCAAAAATGCATAAAATGGACAAAAAGACAAATCTTTAATCACAATTGTTTATAAGAGTTAATGGTTAGCTAAAATTTCATGATTGATGCAAGCCTAGAGAAACCAACAGAAGGGACATGGGCCTCATAGTATTGAATTTTAATGCATTACACTTTCAACATTAATTTACCATTCAGTTAATATAATTTAACCTTCAATTTATTTATCTATCCTTCACACTGGATGAGGTGATTCTTTATAAAGCCCAGAAAAGAAATGCAGTGTAACAGGGAGCCTTGCAGGGAATTTGGGGCTATGGTGTTGCTTTATGTTAATTTCCGTTTTGACATGTTAAGAATGGACACGTTGCACCTGCACTGGATTAATGGAATTTTCTTGTAATTATTTACTAGCCAAATAGTATAAAATTTGCCTGAAGGTATCCATTGGGATTCTCATTAAACTTTTAACAGTTTTGGCATTTGGTCTTTCTTACGTACCAGTTGTAAAAGAGCCAGTGTGCCGTGTCTTGGCCTGCTCCTGCTTTTATAGCGAGCAAACTTTTATTTCGTGACACTTGACATTTCTGTAGAGCCTACATTGCAGAATAAATGCTTTTCTGATAAAATACCTTTTTGTGATTTGCTGTTGTTTATTTGTTTGTGGTTGTCATGTTGAGACTCATGCTATTTTTTGAACTGCTACCAAAGCTGTCTCAGTTGTCACCTTAACAGCGGCCAAAATTCTCTGCTGCCTTCACCCATCCCATCCAGCACGTTGTGTGTGTGTGCATGCGTGTATATGTGCCTAGAGGCCTTCACAGGTATATGCTTTCATAGGTAGACGAGGTTGGCATCATGTATGCATTTCAGAAAAATACGTAAAGATATGCACACATCAAATCACACAAGTACATAAAACGTATAAATCTACAAGGTGAAACTTCCAGGTGTTACTGTATGGATTTAAAGTTGAAACAAATGCTGAGTATTTAGCTATATATGCAACTGTTTAAGGAAAGTAGGCATTTATCTTTCTCTCACCTCCCTCTCTCTCGTTCTCTCTCTCTAGGTAATTTGGGACGTGTAGACTACATCAGCGAGTTTGAGTTTGACCTCTTCATCCGGCCTGACACATGCAATCCTCGCTTCAGAGTGTGGTTCAACTTTACTGTCGAGAATGTTCGGGAGACACAGGTAAGTTGTAACACACACCTTCATTTCCACTAACTATGCTCATAGTGGTGCTTAGTAATTCAGAACTATTATTTTGTTGTTTTTCTTACCCAAATGAAGTCTGATCTTGAAATTTAGAATCACTCAAGAAACTGAAGAATCACTACTTAGCATTGTTTATTGCAGATAAAGCCTGATGTGTACCTCATCCAAAGGAAAAAAAAGGACTAATCCTGATCTCGAGATGCAACATAATAATCCTGATCTCGTGAATCAACATGACACTTTAGCTCAATCAATTACTAAACAATTTTGTTGCCATTTTCTCTTCAACTCAAACTGACATGTTTCAATAAGTTCTGCTACTTTTGCTAGAACTGTCAAAAAGTTTTGAATGTCATGTGAGATTGAACGACAAAACAAACAATGTCTGCTCATTATTTCTGCTTGTTATTATAATATTGATAATATGACAAAAGATTCTCAAACTTTTGAACTAGTGTGACCTGCTCTCTGTCCCCATGGTCCCAAAGCCAGGATGTTTGCTGTCTATCTAAATACATTATGTGCCCAAATGCTGACATGAATTCTCAAAAGATATTCTGCTCAATGTTTTAAGTGGTATCTCCAGACATCTCAAGTCAATATCTGTATCATAATGCATAGATGCATAATCATGCATCTACATGAATGTAGTAAATCACATTGATCACAATAAATCAAGATGGGATTGACTCAAGTGCCTGTTGGAGGTTGCTAGGCAGACCTCCCGGAATATGTATTAGATATAGTTGTGGAATCTTTTTAATGATGTTTACCGTTCTGTTAGAATAGTGTTCTGTCCTTTTATGTCTGTCCAGAAAAGTGATACACTGTGTGTCCGTTATATGGCTAGTTTGAAAAACATGACTGAAGAAGCACTTTTTTTTTGGCACCTGGCAGGTTCAGAGTCTGGTTTAGTAATTGGATTGACAATCTTTTGTCTTGTTGCTCAGCTCCAGGACTGTCTCACTCTATTTTCTCTCCTTCCTTCGTTTCCTTGTCACTGAGTGAACCAGCAATATCCACTGCCGAGCTTAAGCAGCTGCGATTGGTGGGGAGCGGTTGTCACATGCCACAGTGATATGTGGGGATAGAAGGCGTGGCTGATAGCTGGTCGGCCTGGGTGGCCAGGGGCTGGGCTTGGTTGGACTGGACTTGTCTATGAGGGGTGGGGAGTATTTTTGCTTGCTTTTATTAGCATCAATTGAAGCCTCATCAGCTCTGCCATTTTTGTTTAATGGCAAAAAAGCATACAGGATTAGATCAAGAACAGGGCTGCTGGGTGGTCCTATAAACAGGCATAGCCGAAGTATAAGAAAAAGAGAGAGAGAGGGATGGAGAAGATGAGAATATGGGATGTTGTAGCTGTCTTCTGTAGCCTGGCTCTATATCGGCCCATCTCCCTGCAGTGCTGTAGTCAGCGCTAATCAAATTTTATGGGCGAGAGATGAATGGGAGCCCTTCGCCGAGAGCCTGATCGATTTTAGGGCCAGATACGCTTCTGCATCCTGCGCCAACAGGATATTTGCTGCTGTGGCAAAACAGAGAAAGAACAGCAAGGAGAAAGAAAGCACACACACACACACACACACACACACACACACACACACACGCACACACACTACAGGTGGCAAAAAAGAAACATTTACATTATTAGCTTTTGGAGTGACTTTGTTGATGCCACCCCCTCAGTCTCCTTCCTCTCTTCTGCCGGCACCTTGCCCCCTCTCCCTAATCTGTCTTCTATCGTTTCAATTTCCGTTTAAAATGAGGAGTTGTGTGAATTTAATCTACTTCAGTAGGAAGAGGTGGTGTATAGTGTTTGTTTGGTAATGTGTGTGTGTCTGTGTGTGTGTGTGTGTGTGTGTGTGTGTGTGTGTGTGTGTGTGTGTGTGTGTGTGTGTGTGTAT
>JBBJLR010000018.1:10524837-10535637 GCA_037577145.1 Brachypetersius gabonensis
GTTTCTGTTTTAGTGGGCGTGGCCTGTGACGTATTATCGTTTGGCTCCGCTGAGCTCCTGTCTAGTGGAAATGCGGGACCTGGCACGGGAACCAGTGCAGTGGGAAAGGGGTATATGTGTGTAGGTTACTTTTAATATGTGCATTATAATATAATATTTTAAAGTGGATGAACAGCTCCCAAATAACATACACTCAATAAATAATAATAATTTACGCTGCATTCTTTAATTTATAAAACATATTGTAGTATATTGCTAAGTTAGCATTGTGTTTTATAAGGAGACAGGAGTCTTACTGACGTTTTGCTTACCTCAGCACCAGTGATCTCACATACATACATACGTACATACATATATTAGAATCCTTGTTTAGTGGCATATTTTAATTCATTTTCATTTATCAAATGAAAAGCCAAGTTACTGTATTGATTCAGGTTGATTGCCAGTGTCTTGCTGAACTTTTCTTTTACATCTTAAATAATGCAGCCACTAATAGTGGAAAGTAAGATAAGTAATAAGACACAAATTCATTGTGAGTGGAGCAAGTTTGGTAGATGAGAGTTTTAGAAAGTTATTTAATTTTTTATACTAAATTCATGTAGATTTAATCATAGCTGTGTTGCCATTTCTTTTTGACTCAATCTCTCTGTGGCATTTAAATGAACCTGAGCCATTTCAAAAACTTACATTTACTTCAACCTTGTTGTAGAATTAAGTTGGTGTCTTTAGGGTTAATAATGACGCATTATTCTAAATATAGGAAATGAATCCCAAAATAATGAATAAATTAACAAGTGTTTAAATTATGTGAGCCACATTGCTTCCTTTCACCAAGCTACCCTGCTTCCTCACTACCTTTACTTTGTATCTATGTTGAAGTGAAATTACTTTGTTGTTGGTTAAACACACACACACACACACACACACACACACACACACACACACACAAGAATAAAGTGAGTATTTACAAACTTTATTTGCAAAAAATAAACAGCGGTTGTAGGGTTTTGCTCTTATACTCACTCACACACACACACACACACACACACACACACTTTTATGTTTCTCAGACATTTGCATTTTATGAATTTAATCTGTACAATTAATTAATCTATACAAATAACTCATTTCGGTAACCCCAGTGCAAATAAAAAAATTGTGCGCACCACCTGCGATCTCCAGCGCCCCTCTTAGGGGAACCCGGACCCCAGGTTGGGAACCACTGCTCTAAAGATATCACATTTAATGATGTGCCATGAATGAATTTTCTTCATCTCAACTCAATTTGTGAACACACACTCGTTTCTCATTTTCCTTGTTGTGACACGATATAATTATAATACGCAATGGTTGTGTAACATGATCATGGTCAAGTAATTGCAACAATTTCAATTAATTGTGATTATGTAATGATCGTGACAGGCATACTTGACTAGACCTTGCTGTTAAAGAACTTAATGTACAGTGATGCATCATTCCATCATTTACACTCAGAAATAATTAAAGAAATACATACAAACACTCATAAACAAATAAACAGACAAATAAATAGAAGGGGCAAAAAAGGGTTCTGTGTAGTGGTAACAGAAGAACCACTTGTGATGGATGTTTCTGTTTTTTTAATGAAACCAAAACTAGGTATTGCATCACAACAATGCCTTATTGTAAATGAAGTTGTCCTTGCAGTTGTCTGAGATGCATCGTCTGGCTGATTGCACTTAAATAAAATGTGAGTTTCATCTAGCCCAGTCACAGTGTACAGTGAAGTTAGGCTCTCCTCAGAGACTGATCTCCTACCCCTTCCCTTCCGCTCTCCTGGTGGTCTCGGAGGTATCACAGGCTCAGGAAAGAGAAAGACTGTTTGCTGTCAGTAAACAGCTGGTGTTTGTCTTATGGATGTAGAAGCTTTGCTCTCTTTGGGGAGAAAATAAATCCACATCGCTTCTCAAACTCCTCAACTGAATAAAAAAAATTCTCATTGGAACGTCAAGAAATATAAATAGCTGGGAAATAGCTGGGCTGTATTTGTTGAAGTACTATACCTTTAAAATGCACAGATGAAAATTCACTTCTGTGCCAAAATTTTTTTTAGGTGTTTAATTTGTTTGTGTTTATTTGTATTTTTGGAGCAATGGGACAGAACAACTTGTTTCTTAAGGGACCTTTCGATGAATACTCCTTTAAAAAGTGTGAGAGAATGTGTAGTATCATTTTTGATGTTTCAAAGTCACCTTTAATCCTCATAGTTGTCCTGTGTTTTCTCATTGCCTTGTGCTCCTACTCTGCCACTGTTACATGCTCTCAATGGCTCAGAAAGACAGTCAGCAAAACCCTGCTTTTCAATACTCAAGATGAAAAACAAATGATTCTGTTGTCAGGAGACTGGCTGGAAATTTGATCAGCAAAACACAGCAGAGAGCATGTGGAGCTGCAGGCTGATGATGTGCCAGATGTAACCTGGTTAGAACGCACCTGAAGGACCCTGATTAAGAGCTTATTACACAGCGCAGCTCCAAATTAAAACCCAGATTTCAGTAAACATTCACCCGAATGTGCTGGAACATAGCAGAGTAAGGGGGTCCTCAAATGAGAGAATCATGCAGAACACAACAAAACCTCTTATAATCTGGGCTGGTTTTTCACATGAAATAGTTCAGTGTCCTTTCACCTGAAAAACATATTTTATGTTTGAATTGCTTTTTTCATGAGACCCCAAACTAAACCTCATTAAGTTTAGTTACTATTTTAACACAAAAAAGAATGTCATCTCTATCGCATCGACAAAAAAATTTGTTACATTTGAATAGCAGTGAGCATCAGTTCAATTTTGACTGTCAGGCTGATTAATTGGAAGTGCTTAATCTGATTTAATAAAAGATTTCAGTAATTAAACTCAACATCCTTTGTCTGTTCGTTGTCTTACAGCTTGGTGGACTGGATTGTAAAGCGTAAAATGTGGAAGGTACCTAAAGGACTTCTCTTTCTTGATGGTAGAGTGTATAGCACTGAGTCAGGCATAAATATCATTAATTAAATTCCCCTAGTGGAAACCTTTCTGCTTCGTTATACCCATGTTAAAACGTGACAGGCTTTCAACGTTGTCAAACTGTTTGTCTCGCGGGAGTGCCACTGTTTGAAGCTGGTGTTGAATAAATGTTTTTGCTTAGTTGGAGAGGAAGAAATGAGTCGTGTGGGGAAGCACATGAAAGACATGCAGGGAAAAGTTTTGGTGTATAATGAGGAACTGGGATGTGGGTTTAGCTGAATTAATCAGCATGGAGAGAAAGTGCTATTAACACACATGGTGCGGTGACGGAATGCTTCTCCTGTGACAAATGTGTAATTAAGAAAGATTTTATACCCTCTATATTCACACATTCACACAGAGGAGCACAATGAACTTCTCATCTGTTCGATGTTTGATGAGATGCAGTTCTTTTAATTACCCTCCCATTACAAGGACACTGTTTACCCCATTCCTGACGGAAATCTGAGTGACATGCTTGGCTGTTGGGTTGTTTTATAAGAAGCTTTTTTAGCCTGCTGGGAGCCTGTCTTTTGGTCTGCTTAAGTTTTAGCAACGGCTATTTCCTCAGCAAAATAACGGTTTCCACTGGAAGTTCAGTGGTAGCTAACATATCTCTCTCTTCTAACATTTGTTATTAGAGCTCATTACATCCCATAGAGAAATTGCTGGCCTCAATGAGCCAAATTGAACCATTAAACCATGCAGTTATGAAGAGAGCAGTGGGAAAACAGTAACACAGGGCTTATATGCTAATTTTTTAGCAGTTGTATTGGGAGAGGAAAGTCCACAGGTAAATCTGAGATTATCCTCCCAGTCCTCAGGATCTTCTGGTTATTTACAGTTTTTGTTACACCTCCCCTCACACCTTCCAGATACAATTAGGGTTATTTGGACAAGTTTTTTAGACATTAAATGAATTTGTATTTGGCAGCTCTTCATGGAAAATCAAAGAGGCATCAGTGCAAGTGGAGAGTCCATCCTTTGGCTAAAGAAATAGCTAAAACCCTTTTGATCCAGGGACACCGAAAGGCCTGGGAGACCACAGAAGACAAACATGAATGGTGGTGGTGACCTAGCGGGGCGGGTGGTAGTGGCTAGTGGGTAGGAGACTTGCCTTAGGACCAAGAGGTCATGGGTTCAAATCCTACCTTCAACATACCATCACTGGCCCCTGTAATTAGCGAATGGATGTCACTGTGGATAAATGCCACAAATGTAAATGATCACAGAATTCTTTCCTTTGTCTTGTTGAATAGAAACACCTTTCCAACATCTTGCCAGGCCAAGAGCAATTTTGAGTAGGTAGGTGTATCATTGTCAGACTCTACAGTCGAGAGATTCCCTCATGAATGTAGATATTGGGGTAACACTGGTAACGCTGATGAATAGGAAGGCCAGATTACAGTTTGCCTGAAAACATTTTAAAAAGCATAATGTTTATCAAATGTGGTCTTTACATAAAAAAATGTCACAGGTGTCCAGGACTCATCATAAGTATTGCATTCCCACATTAATATTTTGTGCAGTTCCCTTTTGCCAACAAAACGGCACCAGGTCTTCTGCTGTAATATTTTATAAGACTCATAAAACATTTTTTACCATTCCTCAATACAGAGTGTCTCTTGCCTGCTTCCACCACAGGTTTTGTCTGATCGCAGTACCCTGTCCCAGTTAAAGTTCCAGTGGCATCTAACAAATTCAGAGCTTTTCTGCTTGTGGCTGCTTCTTTCTGGCATACCTTCCACCTGTTTGTTGGCATAGAGGTGTCATCTTAGGGCAGGTTTGGGAGACATGGTGGTCCCGAGATCAGAATCAGAAAACTATTGATCCTGGAGGATGCTACCAGTTTACAATGAAGCTTAGTAATTCTGGTGATCTTTGGAGATTTTTGACCATCTTCCTCACTGTGGCTGCAGAAAACTTCACTGTGGCTCAAATAAACTTTGATTTTTAAAAACGTTTCTTAGTGATTGCACTCTTATTGTACTCTCTAAAATCCATAATGCCATGTATAATAATGCTGAATTATACAGGGCCTTCAGAGAAGAAACAACCGCACATCATCACAGATCATCTACCATATTTAACACTTGATATTAGGGACATTTCTCTGTAGGCATGTTTATTACTATGTCAAAGTGTGTGGAATTAAATAGATCCATTGTTTTAACATCTCCTTTACTGTGGCTGCTGGCAAAATAGCCCTGCATTGTCTTCCAGGCTGGTTAATGATCATTTGTGACCTGTTCTGACAAAATGAGTCACAGTGACACAAAATTCTAAATTGAGGTTTTGGGATCATTGAAAAGATGGGAAAATAAGCTTTAAAATGATATCTTGGTCAAAACCGCATCTTAAACGGTTGTCAAGTTACAATCATTTGAATTATGGTAAAAAACTGAAAAAACGAGAAAATCACATTTAAAGTTTTTGTCAGTTTTTGGGGTTTTTTTGGTTTTTTGACACATCACTACAGCCTTGCTGGCCAGCCGCAGAGCGCAAATTAGAGACGTCCACTGAGTTTAAGCTTTACATTGTTTTGACAATGACATTATACCAAACAGCAATCACACAACACGACACACTTCCTTCTAAACAACTTGGATGATGTTGACCCAAAATACAAATGTTAAACCCGATTTTTGTGAGGAGATATATTCTGAAAAAAACGCTAGCATTAGGCTTATCTGTCGAGGGGTAGGCTGACACAAGGCTGTGAACAGGGCTTCCTATTGACAACTGAAAATGTTTTGTGTACATGATTTAAGCATTTTGATAGTTTTAAAAAGATCAGCGATTGGACAGCTGAGATCGTGACGTTCCAGAGGATAGGTGAAAACAGCACTTATTTTGGTAAGATTTGAGAGCTACAACTCAGATTAAATAGTCATTTAATTACATTTTCGCAACTATTTCTATGATGAAACTTTGACTTCCGACTCATTGTGGCAGATCGGGTCACATTTTGAATTTCTTAAAATTTTAAATAAAATTTTAACAAAAAATGCAGTAAAGATTATGGGTAATTTACAGTGTTAGACTTGCAAGTCATATTTGGTATGACTAGATACGACATTTGTTATGCTGTTTATCCTGTATTTATATTTGCTGTTACTAATAGTTAGAGCTGACGGACTTCATAGATTGAAAAAATCAATCATAGATTGATTTTTCTTATCTATTAGTTTCTGAAACAGCTAATGATTGGGGTTTGAACGTATAGAATACAACAAAAGAACACTTGCAACCACTAATAAGCAAGTAGTGAGTTGAAGGGGGCAAAAACTCATTTTTTTCTCAACAACTTTTGGAATTTAAAGCTAAGCATTAAAAAATGATGATTGGAATGTCTGAATCAACCCAATGTTCATTACAGCTGATCCAGACAGTGCTATGGCCATGGACAGAACTGCTAAATGAATTTCATGGATTAGTAACTGCAGGTCACCTTGTTATAAGGAGATTGAAATTCCTTGTGTGTGTGTGTGTGTGTGTGTGTGTGTGTGTGTGTGTGTGTGTGTGTGTGTGTGTGCGCGCGCATGCACATGTGCAACATTTCCATTCTGGAGGTTTTGTGCTGTAAACTGTATTAAGCTGAGCAGACATGCCTGCAGGGCTCATGGTGTAGTTTCTCATTCAGAAATGCAGGTCTGCTCTGAGGGCACACTCGCTTGCTGTGCTTTAAATGGCTTATTTACTGTTTCAGAGCATTTTCCTCAGCCGCAGCTGGAATTAATCTCAGTGAAACACTGTGGATTTATGACTGCTCACAAATGCCCTATACTTTATGACATTTAGCATTGAGAAACAGAAGATAAAGTGGTGTAATGTTATACCTTAAAGCTGTGCTCAAGGCCCTGCTACTTGCCAGTTTTTAGGCCTGAAAAATTAATGGAAAATAAAATAAATAACAATGGTAAATAATAGCACTCCTCCAAAACATACAAAATAGATTTAGCATGATCCCTGTACTAGAATCAGAATTACAGACATTACAGGACTTTCTGCCTTTTCTCCTATAGCTGGGGCTTTAAACAGATATAAGTTGCAGTACTATTCTAGCATTAAGCCTTTATTCTTATATTCTTGCATTCAGAGCATAGTTGCTATAGTTTTGAAATTTTGTTTTTTATTTAGCTTAGTTTTAATTAGTTTTACATGTGCATATGTAGTTTTAAGTTTATTTTTATTTTGAGTAATTAGCTTGTTTTATTTGTTGATTTTCTTATTTAGTTTAAGGATTAGTTTTATTTTGATTCAAATGCAGTTAGTGCCTGGTGCTAGATCAACACAGATCTAAACTAAATGTTTAATGTTTGTGGAGGTCTTCACGTGAAGCTGACTGACTGTTAATGTTAATATTAGCTGTCTGTTGCTCCCTGTTTGGCTCTTTGAACTTTTAATATTCTTCGCTGTGAGAGCTTCCAAAGTGGACTTTGAAATTTGTGGGATTTTTCACTTTTAGCTGTATTGCACAAATCTACCCATATTCTTCAAATCTACCCATAAGTTGTTGTTTTGACAAGATTGGCAGTGGCAGTATCGTAGCCTATGGGGTTAATCCGAGGCATGATTATTGCTAGTAGCGTAGTGGTTAGGTTGCTCGCCCTGCCGTCAGGAAGTTGTGGGTTCGATTCCCAAGACTACTAAGCACCTCTGAGGTACCCTGAGCAAGGTACCATCCCCACACACTGCTCCCTGGGTGCTGTGCTCCTGGCTGCCCGCTGCTTCACTTGGTGAATGGGTTAAATGCAGAGGAATAATTTTGTGCTGTTCACACTGTAAGTAAGTAAGTACATTTTATTAGTGCTTTAAAACAACCCCAGTTGACCAAAGTGCTTTATATTCAGTGTATATATAAAAAACATATTTGACACAACAGTTTTGTGGTGTATTCATGTATGACAGAATGGTCACTTTCACTTCACTTCTCACTTTCACTTTAAGATTACTTCAAAAAGTGGGTAGGATACAATACCAAAGAGGCTCGATGTTATTGAAGGGTAAGAGGACTTTTTTGATTCTGCACTAGGAAGCATGTTATGGCTGCCTGGTATATCAGCATTAGCAAACTTTTAGCAAAGCTTAAACACTGAGATTCATAGCTTACTCCTGTTCTTTCAGCATTAGGCTATTAACACCGGACCGGATGGAGCTTTTTGTACCCTCACTTTCCTGCTTCCAAATCCAAGCACGCTCCATATTCTCTTTTTCTCTCTCTCGTGAATACCATTGCTCAGGCAGTGAGGTGTTGCAGGCACTTTGTTGCTGACCGTGGTGCTGAAAGGCCTCCTGCCTTCACATTGCCTGAGTGTTCATTTCATGGTCCATATAACTCGCTCGCCATTTGTCAGCTGGCCGTTAGTGTGGCTGCTTATTTCTTTAACCCCTTCCCTGTCAAACCATAACAAATCAAACACGCATTGGTTTCAGCTCACGGCTGATGGCTGCTTGCTTGTGCTTCTGTTTCACTTACAAGGGCATACATGTCTTTAAGCAATTTGTGAAGCGAGGAGGGTTTTTTTTTGTTCTAGCAAGTGCATCTCAAAATCACCTCTTTGAAATGATCTCTCGATGAATTTCAAATTCCGTTCTAGACTGTAAAAGTCAGTTTAGCTTGTAATTTATATTATTGGTACAACAACATGATTTTTGTCATACGGATGGAATTTAACTTTGACAATGAAAAACCTGGTGCTCATGTAAATGAATGTACACAATGTATAATATTTTGTATAGTGAAATGTACTGAGATCAGACATAAGTATGAATGCTGTGGTATGAATTTGTAATTACAAGGAAGAATGCTCGTAAGTGCAGGCGGATCCTGAAATGATAAAGTATATAGGAACAACATGAAAAAAATAAGTAAATATATATAAAATACTAGGGTTTGATGTAAAACATTTAAAGAAAAGTAGTGGAGTGTCCGACCCAGTGTGCAGTGTTTTAATAGTTTCTACAAAGGGCAGATAAGTTACACATGAGTTATACAGTCTGATGGCATCAGTCACAGCTTCTTGTAGAGCTTCTTGCTGCAGTGTAGCTTTATCAGTCAAGAGTTAACAGTCAAGATACTCCACTATAGATCAGTCTCTCACACAGTAGATGAGAGTCTTTGTTCAAGATGTGCAGCACCTTAGACAGCATCCTCTCCTGACCAACCATTTCCATGGAGTTGAGAATGATCCCAATGACCTATCCAACCTTCCTTATTAGTTTGTTCAGTTTCATCATATCTCCTGCCTTCATGCTTTTGCTGCATGACCTTAGTCTTCTTTAGAGAGCAGAGTCTGTTTTGCTTGTTCCTGTTTTATTTGATCAATCCAGTTCATCATGTTTAACAAAGAAACACTGAAGAAGATAATTTGAGATTTCTACCCAAGGGATGAGAATGTGACCACTCAAATGACAGTTAACTACTTTTTTTCTGGGACACTGCCAACTCAGTTACTTGTGACACTGATTCCAGTTCCGTGTAGTATTAACATCGACTGGGCTTGAGTTTCTTTAATTTAGTTTTGATTTAGTCTTTCTTGAACACAGTCACTCTGCCCTTGAAAAAGAGTGGTGTTGTCACAGTTATTTGATCATTATATAATTGCACTATTAATCACAGTTATTTAAGCTGAACACCATTGTTTTCCACTGTTTTCAACTTTCACAATTACATGTTTACAGCACAACAAACAGAATGTGAACTAAGTGCTCTGTCTGTTATCAGTTAAAGCTAGAGTTGGATGTCTCGAGACCGGTCTTGGTCTTGTCACAGTCTCGACGGTCTTTTGTCTTGGTCTTGACTTAGTCTCGGATCCCTCGGTCTTGTCTTGGTCTTGCTGTCTTGGTCTTGCTGTCTCGGATTGTCATAGTGGTCGGGAGATTTGGATTTCGAGCCGTATCCATGACACGCAACGTAACGTTCAATAATGCAACATTATTATTTTGCTTTTCTCGCCCTTCAAATGCAACCAATCAATGACATACAAGTATTTTGTTGTGATTGAGACACTGGCGCTCATCCAATCAAAATTTGTAAGTGTAGCGCTTGTTAAACGTTAGATCCAGCATCACAATGAGCAGTAAGTCTAGTCAGTGAGTTCCTGTGATGTCAGCAGTAGTAGACTAGTCTGTAAAATATAGAAAGAATGTCAGAGAATTCTTCTGTCATAAAAGTAGCGTTCACAGAACACAAAGAGTTTTTTGCGACACACGTTTAAAAAAGAAGCATTTGGCAAAATGCAGATTTTGTGCTGTCTCCTTGACCGAGACAGCCGGGACTACCTCAACCTTCACGAGGCACCTGGAGCATAAACACCCTGAAAATCTACCCATCTTCAAACTCTTTTAGCCACCTTTCCAGATCATGTGTATGTATTATTGTTATATATCATGTGTTCTTCTCACACAAGCGGTATAAATTATTTAGGGACAGAAATTTTTTACAAGTTTCTCTGCAGACTTAACTTTTGATGAAGAGTGTAACTACATACTAAGTACAGGTAGCTAGCTTTATCAGTTTATCGGCTACTTAAACATTATCCGTTTTCTCTAACTTTATATATTTTAGCGAATTCATTGAGCAGAAATATATCAAAACCGTTTCAATGAGCACTTTAAGGCTGGTATGGGATGTTTTGTTATCAACTTTAATGGGCATATTTATGTGGTTGCTGGCCCATAAGGAAGGATGGGCACTTTCAAGAGTGTCTCTATAACATTGCTAGGCTAACACCGGTGTTGTGCCAAAAAGTGATCATCTGCCAGAAATTGAT
>JBBJLR010000018.1:10621180-10639020 GCA_037577145.1 Brachypetersius gabonensis
GTGTGTGTGTGTGTGTGTGTGTGTGTGTGTGTGTGTGTGTGTGTGAAAGAGAGAGAGAGAGAGAGAGAGAGAGAGAGAACATGCTGTAACCCCTTGTGATGGTGTACTTCAACTCTCACTCAAGTCTAAATTTGCTGGATGTGCTGCGGGCTGTTGGGTAATCACGCTCTACCTTGCCTTCCATGTTAAAATAGAAGCTTGATTAATAAATAAATAAATATATATATATATAAATAAACAAATAAACCTGGGCAGCTGCACTCAATAGGATTACTAATTCCAAAGAAAAGTTCGCCTGCTCCAGCTAAGTCCATTAGAATTTAATGAGCTCTGTGATATGAATGAAAAGCATAAACATAGTCGATTAATCCATGGTGAAAGTGTGTTCTGGGCAAATAGCTAAAAAACTGGAAATTACGAGTGCAAGAGCTTTTTCAAGTCTTACGTTGCTGCTGTTATGATAAACTACATAATACTTTTTTTCTGATTATATCATGAATCCTATCAGTACTTTCCATCTGTATGCCTGTTAGCAAAAACAACCAGTCCAAAGTAACTGACCAAACTGTATATTAACAGTTAGATATTACTTGGTATTATTAAATTATTATATGGAATGTTATGGAAATTAGTAAGTTTTGATATCAGATTCACTTCATAGCCCATGAATAAGCATTGAATAACAAATTTATGAAGCAACACTTTATTAATGAACAGCTTTTTCTTATTCTTCAAATTATTGACATCACCCAGCGTTACTTTACTCACTGAAACATCTCAAATGTACAGCAACAAGCATTTTATGCCAAATGTGTCCCTTCTTCCACTCCCAGAATGGCCAAGGTCATTCCCACCGCCTCTCTACTGCCCTATTGCTGCCTAGAGAGGCTGATGGGGGCTGCAGTTTGAACAGCATTTACCTGACTCTTAAGCACAAGGGCAAATGCTTGTTTGTGTTAAGAATTGTGGGAGATGGAGTTCACAGTCTCTACACTATTCACATTTATTATCATGCATTGCTGTCTGTTTTTATTTGTTGCAATTTGCGTTTTGGTAACATTTGGTGGCATTTGAAGACTCAGGGGACAATCTTGCTATGTTGCTATTTGTGTGTGTGTGTGCGTGTGTTCGCGCGTGTGTATGTGTGTGTATGCATGTGTGCTTTTAGTATATTCCTGATCTAGTCCGCTTCTTCTCCTTGGTCTCGTGCTCTCGAAGCACAATTTAAATCTATCAGCGGGTGTATTTAAGGAATGTGCCCTGTGAGATAGCCCCAATTAGAAAGGGGTAGAACAATAATGCAACGGCTTAATTGCATTAACATAATGCCTTCTAACGATCATTACACTCGCCAAAATAGTCATGATAATAAAGCAATTACTATTTTGAGAGCGCAATTAGCCCGCAGTGGCACCTTTTTCTGGTGTTATAATTACGTTTAGATGCGCAGACACTATGTTGCAGCATGCTGGGGGTGGAGGGAGTGAGGGAAGAGGCAGCAGGCTTGTCATAGAAGGTGGACGATTTATAGTCACATCCCAAACATGTTGCCAGCCGTTCGGCAGAACTGGCCAGGAACGAGCAGAGTTGATTGGCTGCATAGATATACGATGTTCTCCCAAGTCCTTCATAGGTGGACAAAATGGCTTAAGATAATAGAATAGGAAAGAAGCGAGGGGAGAAAATAGATGGATAGATAGCAGAGAGAGAGAGAGAAAAGGGAGCCGGCAAGTGAGGGAAAGAGAGGAGTATAAAGAGAGATTGGTTTTCATGCCTGCTAGTCGGCGGCTGTGTAAATCTCGGAGGAGCGGAGTGGGAGACAGCAGAAGGTTGATAGTCATCCATCACTTCTGACAATTCCACCTCTCCCCTGCAGCATGACAGGAGACCCCGAGTGAAAGAAGAGAGAGAGAGAGAGATAGAGAGAGAGATAGGCTGCAGAGTAAACGAACTGTTTTAGAGCAGGAGGAACTCTGAGATGTATTTATTCTTTTTTACTCACTCACCCTCTGTCTTTCTGTTCGTTTCTCTTTCTCAATGTAAGTTGTCAACTGATTGCTTTTTAGTTTTGCACTGAAGCTACAAAGCTAATATAGATAATCTCTTTCCAGAGTGACTTGCAAGCATTTGTTACAGGGACAGTCCCCTTGGAGGACCTGAGGATTGAGTGTCTTGCTCAAAGACACGTTAGGCAGAAAGTGGGGTTTGAACCTGCAAATTTGTGGTCATCGAGTTCACATGTGTAAGTGGACTATGGTGAGGAAAAGATCTGAAAAGGTACATAGGCCTATTTGTACATATTCTTGAGAATGCTATTTCCATGAAATTCACCAGACCAGTGAGGTCACATTTGTGGCTACTGGAATAGAGAGTTAATGAAAGCACACATGTTGAGGCAAAGAAGGTCCCTAACTAGCACAAGTTAAGGCAGTAGCTGTGTGGCACCATTTAACTTATATAATATAATGGCTTGTCTGCCATCTGTAGCACACCAAAAAGGGAAGCAGAGACTTAAGAGCTGATTTATGTTTGCAAGTATTCCAAAATAGATCTTTTTATGGTCAGAAAAGCAATTCTATGTTGTGCCTTTGGGGGCCATTGTGTGTGCCTGGTCTTAAATATGCTACTGACAACTGTGTACTTTAAGTATTCAAAATGTATGTTCAAATGCACCTCTCTCACTGAATGCATCAAATATTTACATTTTTTATTGACATCCCCAGTACTGTCACACCACATTAGCAAGTCTATTTGGAACTTTTTGACAACTCGTCATGGTTTAAGGTAAGTGTAATCATGTGATCATGTATGATTGTAATGTGGTGACTTTTGCTTGTGACCCTCTTTGATTCAGGTTTAAAGTAAAGAAGCAAAATTCAGACAGCAAATGTCTTGATTGACTACTTTTGTAGGAAATTGTGTGAATTCACCAAAATTTACAGTAACTCACAATGCTTGCCACTAGAATTGAATGAATAAAGAGTGCAGGTATGTGTAAGACACCAACATAGACCTGCTAAGCTAACGATATACAGCAGCATGCTCTCAGGTTTCCCCCTCAGCCCAGTTCTATTTGAACGGCTGTGCAGAGAGCTTTCAGTAGGTTAATGGACTGCTTTTGTAACTCTCCAGGCATCATTGTCTCAGTGAGTGTGACCTCTTGCATTGTGCCTGCTGTATTTTGTCGGCCTGTCACTCAGTGGATGGGGGAAGGCCTAATTAAACTGGTGCGTGTTGTGCCTTGCTCCTGCACAATGGAGCAATAGATTGCCTTTCACCAAACAAGCCGAAAGCACCCTCTTCCTCGTTCTTCGACAGAATAAAGGATTCCTGTACAAAAGGCTCGCGGATGCCTCCGCAAATAAAAGGTCTCTGGTTTTCACTACCTTAAAAAGATTGTTGCAACCTGCTGCTATCTGATCTGCCACACACAGCCTGTTTAAATAAGAGGAAATTAAAATCTGACATTTAAACAATGCTCAGCAAACCTGCAGCTGATCAATAGTCAGTATCTGAAATTTCTCTCTGTTTCTCTGAGAAAAAGACTGACACTTTGTCAACCTGTTAGTGAAGGTTTTTGTTGTTTTTTATTAGTTTTTTTTTTTCTTTCATGCTGTGTCTGGTGAGGACAAGCAGTCATAGCGTGTGAGTGTTTGTGTGTGTGAGTGTTTGTGTGTGTGAGTGTGTGTGTGGGTGTGTGTGTGTGTGTGTGTGTGTGTGTGTGTGTGTGTGTGTGTATGCATGCCCTGACATTGTCACATTGTTGCTAGAGGTCTTGACCTCCTTCAGAGACCTATAGCAGCACATGACACTGGCAGCCTGACAGATCTAATGGGAGAGAAAAAGAGCAAGAGAGGGAGAGGAAAAGATCCTTTAAAAGGTCCCTGTCTTGTGTTTGACTTGTCTTTGTCCACTTGTTTTTATTTGTATTCATGGCTTTATATTTTTTTATTCAGCAGTTTTCATTTCTTTATATTCAACTATTTACCAATCACTCACTGTTTCTTTGAATTAAATAGCCAGTTTATGTCTCTTTCCTGTGACAGATACAAATCTAGGAAAGAACAAAAAACATTCTTACCTTCTAATGGAAGTTAATGTGTTTTATCAATTGATATGTGTTTGTATTTCTATTAGTTCTCCTCATCATGAGTTGGTTAAAATCAGGTTTTGAACTTCAACGTGTTTTACTTTAAACAAAACAGTACTTTAAACATTAAGTTTTCAGTAATAAGAGCCCTTTGATGCACAACACCAAAATGGATACTGTATAGCAGTGGCCCCCAACCCCCAGGCCGCGGACAGGTACCGGGCCGTGTGTCATGTGGTACCAGTCCGCGGGCTGCACAGAAGAAAAAAAAACAGTATTTCCATTTTATTTACTATCAGAGTCTAAACGATGTTTTATTTTGAACAAGATTTAACAAGATGTTCAAAGTTTACCGTGGCGACCAGAGAGCATTAGCGTGCTGAGTGGATGTTACCTGTGTTATGTTGTTGGCTCGTTGTTATGAAAAGGCTCTTAATAAAGCTGCGAGTACACATTGAATTTATGTTTATTATTGTATTTTAAAGATACCACATTATTGTTTTTAAAAATGTCCCCATTTTTATGCGTATCATTTATTTGTATAAATACATATAGGTATATTTATCTGCCACTTCTTAAAGGCCGGGCCGTGAAAATAGTTTCTGATATTAAACCGGTCCGTGACGAAGTAAAGGTTGGGGACCACTGCTGTATAGCACAAGTATGCCTTTCAGAATAACACAAAAATAATATTGTCTTTACTTGCTCTTCAAACTGTAGCAGTAGGGTTGCACTATGATAATCATGATTATTTTTATCAATATTGAAATCCAGATTATTAATCACAATTATTTATTATTTTAGGTAAAACACATTTTATTGCACTTTCTATTTCAAACAAACAGTAAGTGAACAAGGCATTCAGTTCAAAATGAAACTATCAAATAAAATAATGAAATGAAAAAAAAAAGAAATTTACCCAAGTCAAAGGGCTGACAAAAAAATAAACATGCAATTGATGAGTGCAATCATAAAGTGCAAACAAATGAAAAAAAAAATGAAGCCTGTGCAGAAAAGAAACGTACTACAAGTACCAGGAAAATACTACAGGTCTAAAGATTTTTGATGAGAAATACGAGACTGTCAAGATTTTCTTGCTTAAGAGACGACCAAAGACAGGTCACACACATGCACACACACACATACATGCACTCACACGCACACATATACACACACACACACACACACTCTCACGCACACGCACACAAAAGCACACGCACACGTGCGCGCACGCGCGCACACACACACACACACACACACACACACACACACACACACACACACTCACATAAAAGCACATGCACGTGTGCATTCACACACACACACACACACACGCGCACACAAATGAAACTCTAATCTTTCGTTCGCCCCCTGGTGGTTGGCTGACCATTGGTTGAGAAAGTGCTTGATTTGATATGCAGCAGAGCCAACGGTCATCTTAATTTAATCTTGGCAGCCAAAATCGTGATCGTGATTAAAATAATTGTGAGCCTTATGTAGCAGTGTCCCCACAGTGTTTTCGTGATCTTTCATTGTCAGACACTGTACAGAAGCTATATAATGATTTAGTGTATATTATTTAACTTTTTTTCTAGCAAAACAGCCATAGAAACTCTGTGTCAGAGTCAGCAAAGGCTTCTTTGGGCTTGCGTTGTGACAATCAACCACCCAAAAAGAAGTGGGCTTGTTATCAGTTTAGATTCCAATATTACACCACACACTGTGCATTTTCTCCACACTCTCTTATCGTTCGGTCTACGTACTAAAGTTCTTCCTTCACAGTGGAAAATGTTTTCCCTTTTATCGATCTCCATCCTACATCAGCTGTTCTTATTTAGCATAGCTCGTCTTGCGTATCAAGTATCATTTCACAAAGAAGCTGTATGTTTTTTGATATGCATACAGTGTGGCATCTGTACTGCATTATTTAGCTTGGCATGTACACGCTGTGCTCTCTTTAAAAACATGCTTTATTGAGGTTGGAGTGTATTATTTATGTCCTCCTTCATTTAGAGGAGTCAGTTAAATATTTTAAGCAGCGTTTTCCCCAAAGCAGGTCTCACTGCAGATCGATCAGTATCAAAAGACACCATTTGCCCCCTAACGCTGTTTGACATCCGGCTATTTCTGCTCTGGAGCCCCGTCTAGGTCATTTCAGTCCAGAAGCCTAGAGTTCTTTATCTCTCTATCTCTCTCTCTCTCTCTCTCTTTTTTCCACTCACTCTCTATATCTCTCTTAGCTGGTGGACTGTAATAATGTCAGAGGGTAGTGGCTTTGTTCTCTTAGTCACTGGTTAGTCATAGTGGATAGACATAGCTCAATGCAGATTACATCTATAAAGATAAAGAGATACTATTTTGCTGTATGTGTGTTTTTTGATCCCCTCCAGTCCTTGGGAGCTTGATCGTAACCCGCTATGACACAGTAGGAAGTGAAATTAATATAATCAGTGCACGCAGGGGGAATTAAACAGGCCATGTGGAAGAATTATGTTTGTTTGGAAACCCACACCAAACCTGTCTATGACCATTTGTTATGATGCTTGTCATTTGTTAAGTTGGCATGCATGTCATTTTGTCATTTTGCCTACAGGTAGTTTTGTAGGTAGTTCAGTTTTCTGCAAAGAGACGTTTGTTCCATAGATGAGCTGCTTTTTTCATCTCGGGCTCGGCCTTGCCTTAGCCTGTAGGTGTAGAACTGAAGACCAGTAAAGTTCAAGGCCTCCTGTTTCCTTTACTTTTAACACCACAAACATCCACATTTTTATGTTCAAGAAAAACAAGTCACTACTCATTCAGCATCTCACCAATGAACCTTTCTTTTACACTGTTAGAATAAAATGTGCTATCCAGGAAAAATTCAGTCCCACAGGAAAAGAACAATGTAAATTGTTCTTTAAACATTCTATAGACCGTTTCTGTTGTATTTTTTAAAGAGTATACAGTCAAGCATTAAGATCAATCACTATGTTTTAATATCATGCATCATAAATATAAAATTAACTACAGATTTTTATTTATCTGATCTTTTATCTGGTAGACTCCTGGTCTTGAATCAGACAAATGAATATCGTATTATTTAATTCATGAAACAGGATTTTGAAAATGCAAACCAATGTTGATGTGAGAGGCTTCACTGATGGTCGTTTTCAATTATCAAAGACCTCAAACTGCCAGATCAGCCCAGATTGAACCCCACACTACAGGATACTGAGTTGTAAATAGTGAACATGTTTAATATTTATCATTCGCAGTCTGGTCAGCTCTAACTGGACTGAGAGAAAATCGGTGGGGTGAAGATTGTATTATAGACGCTCCTCATGACAGGAATTTGTTTAAGATTACTCTGATACTGGGAAACCTTTTGCAATTTTTGGGAGGGGCCGGTTATTGTGTCGTGTGGTCCAGGCCTAATTCAATTAAAAATCTGTTAACAAATCAGAGATTATCTGCATTCCCTGTGAATGATGATGCATAATTTAACGATAATGATGCTGCACATTCGCGTTTTTGTCACAATGTTCTGTGATTTTAATTTATTTATTTGCTTGCTTGCTTGTTTGTCTGTCAGTCTGTCTTTATTCTCTTCAGTTGCTTTTTATTGTTTGGCCATTTTTAAATACTCAGATTACTAATGAAATCTAAACTATCTGTACTTACTTGATTGCTAACATACTGTACGTGATCGTTCAGCCCTACTTTGCAACTATGCGTCTATTTGAAGTATAAGTCTTAATAACAAATCATTCAGTATCAGAAATCCTGCCCAGTTTTTTTTTTTTTATTTCACATTTCTTTTCTACATGTTAAAATTGGCACTTGTCTCTCTCCACATAACCACCCCATCAGCTAATATGAAGTGTGCTGCAGACTTGTGTGCTAACAGGCAGTGAGTTATGGTCCCTCGTGCCCACGGTTGAGCATTCGGCAGAGCTGGAGCCCCAGGTGCGGCCTCCGTGCTGCACTGGCTGCGATGAAGAGAGAAGGGGCCTTTGACATGCCTGATGGAAATGACATCTCAGACAAGTCGGATGGTAATGTGCTCCTCCTGCTCAAGCTGTAATTAAATTTACAGGACGAGCGGCTCCTTGGACGATCTGCGCTGCTTTGGGAGACCAGGCCCAAATCACTCCTCAGTGTTGACACGCTGCCTTAACTAGAGCAAGGAGGCCACTAGCAACGGTGTGTGTATGTGTGTGTGGAATACTGCTCTCCCTTTTACACACACATTCAAGCTCTTAATGAACTGGAGATGAAATTAACTTTCCGTCTATCTCCCCTCATGCTTGCCACATACTAACTCTCCTATTAGTGGCGAAGAAAACGCTGGAAAATGATGACAGACAATTGAAGGGTATTGCTCATGGCAGCTCTGCCATGACCTGACCTCATAGACAGTGAAAAAAAAAATAGTGTAAATATGTTTTGTTTGCAAATCTGTAGATTTGTTTATCAGTAGAAAAGGATTAGTTGTAACCTTCAAGCTTGATTCAAGCCACCAGGTTTGTTCAGTTAGTCTGTGAAATCAAATGATAATGAAGTATAAAGCGTCTTTTTGTCTTGCGTAGTTCAAAACTGTATATAAGAGAATGGAAAAAGTGAATATTGCACAATGTTAAGTCTGACAAAAAAAAAACAACACAATGCGCATGTACATTTGAATGCATAAGTGACACAATTTTCAGAGTGACATGAACTCACTCACTGTTGTCTCTCTGCCACTGACATTGCAACAGCCAGCATTAACTCTTGACTGTGTAGTAAATTATGTTTGCCAATTGTGTAGTGACTGTGTTTTGTGTTCAAATTTTGCTTCTTTTGTTTCAGTTTCAGTTCATCCTCTTTTAATCATATCTAGATCTTCATTAAGGCCCCGCAAACAGTCAGGTTCGGACAGAGTCGTCTAATTTATGCATACTTTGTACTGTTGCAAGTGAACTAAATTGTTTAGTATCATTGTCCAAAACAGAAGAAATGTGAAAAATGGTGGCCTTGGTGTTCTTTATGAAATGATGTATACCTACTATTCTCTGAAATGTTTGCCTACAGTTGTGAAATTTGTTTTGTTTTTATAACCCCTAAACCACAACCACAAGTTTGCACCAACTTATTTATGTTTTGATGTGTCTTGAGTTTGTGTTGGATATTCATTATGCATATTCCTTAAAGCCAGTCCAGTATATGACTTGCTAATGTTTACTGTTTGCTCCAAACGTCCTGACCAATTTGTGTGTGGTTGTTCGGTCCAAGCATTGGTTAATTTGGTCAAACTCCTGAGCAGTCTTTTTAAATGAGTGATTCACCAGTGTATTTTTAATACATTGCAAGGCACATGGTAATCATAGTTCTAGTGTTACTATCATGCAGCCTTAGTCTTGAAACTGTAGAGATTTGGTCTTTCTAAGACATGGGAGGAAATGATCGAAGTTGTTCTGAATATACACACACATATTTATGTACTATGCACACACTTGTAAACTGACCCAGACACACCTGGCCTTGAGGCATGCTTCACCAATATAGTCCAATCCGATCCAGTTCTGAATTCAGTTCTAAAAAAAAGAGAAAGGTTAAAAAAAGAAGAAGAAAGAGCAAAGTGATGCAAAGGTAGGGGGATGAGGATATGTTTGCCTGTGGAGGAACCCGGTGAAAGTAGGCTGGCGACAGATGTGCAGGGCAGTAAAAGTGTAATTGAAATGCCAGCAGCAATGGTCTTATCTAGCCGCTACAGGAGCCTGCCTCGCCTCTGAACATCAGTTAAATGTCATTTTAGCCCTGCCTGATTCAGCCCAACCACAATCCCCTGCTTCTGGGACTGCAGCCGCTGCAGATGGGGAGGGGAATGGAGGAATGGATGAAGGACTAGGAGGATGGACGGAGAGAGGGAGAGAGTGAGAAACAGGGAGGGAGTGGGTTGTAATAGGATTTCATCTGCACACTGTTAACTTCCACCACCTGGACTTAGTTGGTAATTTGATATGGTCCATCAATAAGAGTCATTTACAGCTTGGTTGTACAGTTTCTTATATCATATTTATTTATTTCTGTCTTCTCTCTAAATGACCTTAATCAGTGTGAAAACGTGCCTTCATGCGTCGAGATCTTTACATGTACGTGCATGTCTGTGAATCTGGGCCCAAAAATGTATTAAAAAATCAGCAAGCAGAATCAGTGTTTTAATGTCCTCATTCTTGTTGTTAAAACTCAGTATGATGTACCTAAAATGGTCAGAAACAAATTAAAACTTAATAATTTCAAATTGAGCAAACAGGTATGACCCACAAGTCTGACTCACGCTTGCTAGATTTGGTTGAATGCCTGTTTTAGTGAAGTATTTTTACAGGAACCTTTTTGCTAACAGTTGACTTATATTTGTTTGCAATATTACTCTGGTAGCTCCAGTGCTAAACTAAGGAAACATGGTTTAGATTGATTGTCTACATGTGTGGAAGGTGGAAAACTGTGCTTTCTCCATGATTTGAGAAATGCTACTGGGTCCACTTGTAACTAACCTCCATTTTACCTGAAGCAGATCTGCCACCTGCCTGCATGTATGTAGCCCGAGTGATAAGACCTGTTCTGTTCTGTGGGCAGTGCCATAACTGCTACTTTTCTCTTGGAGCATTGCATTCAAACAACCTCCATTCAGACCTGTTGCAGACTGTTAGTACTCCACGTACAATAATATGGAAACATGTTCATATATAGTAGGCCAAAGTTCATAGTTTCACAGTGTTCGTATGTTTTCTGTTTCTCGACAACCATGCATAATATATGCATATATATGCATACACATCAACACTCCCCTCATTTTAGACACACAGTGACACAGCACAGGACTCTTCTAACACATTTACTCATGTGGCACATCGTATTTGCATTTGCTACATTTAAAACTCACCAAACGTGATAACAGGTCTACTGTATGTAAAATAACCTAATGTATGGCATCGGTGTTAATTAGACTCAATTTCCCAGCAGAGGCAGAATATCTCTTTGCAAATTTCAGATCAAATGTAGTTCGTTTTCATCTTATTAAGGTCAAAGGATTTAAAAGGTCTGCAAGCCTCCTTTTGAACTTAAGAGCTAATGAAATGTCTACTTTTCCTCATCATCTTCTTATTCGTCTTCTTTCAGAGGGTGATCTTCAACATTGTAAACTTCAGTAAAACCAAGAGCCTGTACAGAGATGGGATGGCACCAGTGGTGAAGTCCACCAGTCGGCCTAAGTGGTACACACACACACACACACACACACACACACACACACACACACACACACACACACACAAACATACATAAAACACAAAACACTCAGCCCACACTTCAGTTTCTCACTGATAATTTTTTAATAGCTTAATAGTTTAATTTCTCTATGTATTGCTCTGTACATAGATGTGCTCTTTTTAGGAGTTATTGCAAGGTAAGACAAAAATTGACAAAGGTGACAGCCATTGTGAAGTGATCACATTATTTAGATTTGCTTACCGTTGAGTTTCTTGTGGGACTGTGTCATTGTAAGTTAAAACTAAGCAAGTCAGAAACATTCTGTTTTCCAACATACGTAACAACAGACATATCATAACATTGTGGCCCACACTCACAAAATGTCTGATGCCATAAAATTAGCATCAGTTTCTATGAAAAGCCTCTTTTCTGGTGTATTTGGCCACACTTAATGTTAAGATTCCCCAGTAGGTGATCTACAGATGCTTTAATTGTTTACAAACTATGTGATGAAAAATCAGATGAGTAGTCACAGGATTAGGGTTAAGGGGGGGTAAGAATTAGGTTTAGCTTTTTAGCTTGAAGTTAAGGTCAAAGTTTTAGTTTAAGTTTAAATGTAATTGAATTTTTGACACAGTTGTCGTTAAAATACATTTAGTTGAATGTTTGTTGAAGATCAGTTGAGCAGCTACAGTACACTTAGAAAATGTCAGCAAATTAGTATAATGAATTTATAGCAGATATGGATTTATAACCCTCAATATCAGCCTTGCCAAATGTGTCTTCAGTTCAGGTAGTTTATTACATATAGCGAGATCAGCTGTTTTCTGGAGCTGCAATATGATTCATGGTTCCTGTTTAGACCTCACTTCAGATGAAAGTGTGAAGGTCTCACATTTTTATGATTACTAATAACTTAATCTTCATTTCACCGCTGGCACTTGTTACTTGCCACGTTCAGTTTTTTAATTCAACATATAAGGCTTATAAGGTTTAAGGCAACATATAATATTTCTTTAAGGTTTTTTTTTCTTTACAATACATTTCTATAAACATAATTTTTCCTTCATAATACTTTTTTGTAATATTGTATCTGATGTTACTAGGCTGGGTATGTCTGGTCTCCATGGTGATGGTGGCTGGATAGAATTAGGGACAGAGAGGACCAGAGTGTCAGTGATGGTGGAGGGTTACTGATCTTTGTTCTAAATATGGACAAACCTTTTATATGATGGCCATTCACCAGCAATTATATATAGTACACACAAGTAACATTTTCCCTTTTAGCCCTTCTTCTAGTGTTTAGTGCACCTATACCCTTTTTCTGTGGCCTGTGAGGTTCATATTTTCCTTCATAGAGAGATTCTTAGCAATTTTACTGCAGATTTAGGCTTTCATCATAAACAAACCCACACAAAAACACAACATACAAATTTGCCTTGACGGAAAGCTGAAAGAAACATGTAACCCCCAGGTCGAAGATATTTACTGTATTCAACGTCTACACTTGATAGATTCTGAAGATAAGATCAGCATGTATCTTTGATGTGTAGTTTCCTGCGTACTTCATGTATGGTTTTTGATCCATTTGTCTAACTTAAGGAGAGGTTTTCCATCACTGATTTGGCACACTGAGATAATTGCTTTCCCTGGTTATGGCCCATAGCTTGTGCCCTTTTTTGGTAACTTTGAAAGACTTTCATGCAGGCATTCGCCTTCTATCAGTATTTATCAGGGCGATACTTTACCATTCAGATGCGAAGATGCCAGCCTGGATTTGCATGGACCATGTCGGTTGAGCAGGTGAAGCCTGTCAGGGGTAATAGGTGGGAACTGATTGATTGAGAAGGTTGGGAATGTGTGCGTACGTGTGAGGAAGAGCAACTGGCGAATACAGGTCAATGTGTTTGTGTGTGTGTGTGTGTGTGTGTGTGTGTGTGTGTGTGTGTGTGTCTTCAGTTGGATACATGCTTTATTTGTGACATGCGGAACAGGGGTTACGTGACGAAGTGCGCTCGCTCAACAGAAGCCTTGACATCTGTCACGAGTCGATCAAGGGTACTCCGCCACGCGGCAGACGTCTGCCACATCAGCCCATCTGCCTCCAACCAGCCCAGCTCACGACCTAATGGGACAAGACAATTAGACAGAGATGCTGGTGGAAAACAATAGACTGCAAGACATTTCACACTCAGCCAGGCACGCTCCATGGCTCTCTCAGGTGTGCGATGTCAATCTCACACCTCAAACTGACACAAGCAGCACATTCAAAGTAGTGAAGGGTGTGGTCATTCAAATATCTGGGATAGAGTTCACTCTGGGAAATTTTGGTGCTAGTCACAGTGCGCAGTGTCCAGGATTGAATCAGTTTGCCAGTCAAACATTCCAGGAAAAATTCTAGCCATGGGCTAGGAGTGTCTGCACTGTGCAAAAAATCACTCTGGGCTATTTAAGAATGAAATTGTCAAGAGTGTGAATACTTAATGAACTTGTTATTGCAGAACATTTCAAATGTCAAATTGGCCTGTTAAGAATAGGTTGATTAGCAAAAGTGTTGGTATTGGTAAGTATTCATGTTCACATTTCATATGTCCACAGAGTTTGCTTTTTAAATTTAAAATATAGTAAAAAGCTAACAAAGGTTTAAAAAAAAATTAAACCATCAAACAACAAAATTGGAATCAGTCATATCCCATGCTTTTAACTCAGGATCGCACAGAGTGGTCAACAACATCTTTTTATCTTTAAATTTTAAGTTTAAATATTTTCTCACTAGCCTCTGTGTTTTGTGGTTTGCATATCTTGTCACAGATGAGAAAAAAATCGCTTTGTTTAAGTAAATAAATGCTGCTATATTTGTGCTAAAGTGCAACTGTCCTTTATTGTCCGTCATATCACTATAGGTATGCAATGTAAAGAAAAAGCAGGGTATTGAAATGTTGGTGGCAAAATAGGTAGTTGCCCTTGCGATCAGAAGGTCATGGGTTTGAATCATTGAAACGTTAGTGTCATTACTGAGGTATCCTTGAGCAGGGTACCATCCTCACACATTGCTCCCTGGGGACCCCCTGTTGGGGGCAGACCCCTGCTTCACTTGGTGAATAGGTTAAACACAGAGAAAGAATTTCACACTGTTTACATGTGACTATAAGGGGCCACTTTACTCTACTGTAAACTCCAGCTCATCAATAACAGAGACTAGCAACTTACCATATGTTCTACTCGTACAATAGAAACTACTCCTTGTTCTGAGAAAAGTTGCTCCTTCATCCCTCAGTCTTATATTTCTTCTTTTTAAAGAAATGATGCATTTTTGATATGAGTCATTGATTTTTTCCTTAAAATTTTACATGAACAGTAACCCCCCGGGTTTTACATGGATCAGGAATCGCGGATTCAGTCACACACTGATTTTTTCTGGCAATATGTTTTTTTTTTATTTAGTTCTAAATTATTAAAAATATACAATTTACTAATAACCTAAATAGTTTTTATGTCTAAATTTCTAGTTATTGGCTGCTGCCAATAGCATTTCAGCCGCAGCTTCGGCGAGAATTACAGGGCGATGGCTGTGGTTCGGGGGCCGAGACTTCATTTTAAATTTAGCTTAATGCAGCCGAGATGCCACGCCAAGATGACACGCATCTCAGCCTGAGGGCCGCGCACTGGACAGCCATCCCTGTATACATTTTCGTTAAGGGTAATGTTTTAAGTTGAATTTAAACCTTTCCCTCTCTCTCTCTCTCTCTCTCTCTCTCTCTCTCTCTCTCTCTCTCTTTTACTCTCTCTCTTACTATGGACATCTGCAACTGCTCAAAAAGACCAAGCCAGGGTGTGACAGATGAGCAGACCATAAGAAGTGGCACAGCAGCAGCCATTTTTTATTGCTAAAAATTCATTAAATATTACTGTATTTACCTTGCTTATACAAAAAACATCAACACATACCAAAGAAAACATGTGTGCATGAATTACAGTGCAGTCTGTACAGCAGTAATATCAGTATTTACATTCTAGCACTTCAGGAGTTCAGTGTAAACTGTACAGTACAGATACGGGTGTTCTTGGAACGTAACCCCCGCTAAAAGCAGGGAATACTGTTGTTTGTGTTCAAAAACAGAATGATAACAATAGTCCTGATCTGGCCTCATCTATTCAACTTTGATATTACCAGGAGATGTTCTGTTTTTTAATTGATTAGAAGTTTGACTAGCCAGTTCAAAGGATAATCGGTAGCAATAACACCATACATAGATGTGTCTATCAGTAGGTTTGATATTAAATTACTGTTGAGTCAAGCAGGATGGCGATTTCTGAAGAAACTCCAAGAGAGTAACTTACCGTGATTACCATGAGACTTTTAAAAAACTTGCAGATTCATCCTGTCGATAATTACTATATAATCACTATTAAATTACAGTACCTCCCCAGGTAAAACTAATCCGCTGATGGATTTTTCACATTTTCTGCAGAAAATGTCAGTTGTTGTGAAGTAAACAAAATCACTCAGTGATGTCATGTGATTTCTTTTCACTAGTCTTGGTGGAAATGGGATTATAATGTCCGCAACAGACATATAGCCATATCTACTTTTCAAAATGACCAGTGATCTTACGTGTCTTCTGTGGTTTTATATGTAATGTTAATGATAAAATAGACTATTTGTCTGCTGCCTAATTTTTCCCACCTCTTTACATGTGCCATTGTAATGATATTAGTGTTATTCATTTTACTTGTCAGTGGTTTTATCAGTGTGTTTGGCAGTGATTGTTGTACCATCATCTCTTAAGTGTAAATACTACTTTTTTTAAAATGCAGAAACATGAATGGCAGAATTTTTTAAATATCGAAGAAATGAGAGTAAAGAATGGCAATAAAAAAAAACTCAGCTTTTTTGGCACATATAAAGAAATGACTAAAATGACTTTAAGGATTTGGTGCTATGCTTTTTTGAGTAGTAACTTTTGTAAATGAAATGAATGTGACATTGTTGAACATTTATTTGATTTCCATCCACATTAAGCCATTGTTCCATTTAATCATTGCCATTTATTTTCCATTGACCTTCAGTCCAAAGGACCATCTTCCAATTATAGCATTTGGCCTTTAAATGAGGCATCTGCGCATCCAGACTGACCAGTGGAGAGCACTTATGTGTACAGACGCCACCGTTTCTGTCATCAAACTCATCAGCCTTGCTAATCACACCTCACACTGGCCAGCACTGCTGAACACTCCCAGCGCTTTGCACACACTGTGAGCCTGAGGTATGCATACAAACACAAGGACTTTCCTTTTTTTTTTCTCCATCCAATTATTGAGGTGTAAAAAAGCATGGTGTGGGCATAAAGAAAGGTTTTCAACATCTTCTCAAGCACACACACATACTCACTTGATAATTGCTGAATGTGAGAAGGAGCCTTATGCCATTGAAAAGACTGTGTGTAAAACACTATTGAACCCGGGTCAGTGTGAGGATTCGGAGGCGTGAGGGAGTTAATGTGGTCATGCTCTTTTGTGACAAAGTGGATAATCAGTTCAAGAGAGGAGCTTCAGTCTGTCGCAATATCCTCAACAGGTCATAAACTCCTCAAATTTTTAGCAAGTATCCTGTCCTACTTTAAGTTCTAACACCATCATTAACGACTGAGTGCAGTTCTTGAATTTTTTGGTGGCGAATTTGTCATCACAGACCCCAAAGCTATTTAAAATAGCGCCTCAGTCCTTAAATGGTGTAGCCATTTATGCCATCGTAAGAAAACCTTTGAACTCTTAACTTTTCTTTGTTTATTCATTTAAGGCTTTCTAAAAATCTGTTTTTCATTAAATGTTCACACAATGTAAGGACAAGCTGTCATTTTCAAACATCTTTTGTAAGAGCAACAGCTTACATTTCAAGTGCTAGTGAGTACAAATTTCTAATGTTTATTCACATTAAGTCACTGAATTATTTTGCACAAATTGCAAGGAGTTAATTTATCATCTTACCGCTTTCAGAAACAGTAATGCCTTTTTACTCTTCCTTTTTTACATTCTCTGCTCCATTCGCATTCCATCAAGACAACAAAACGTGGCCGGCTCAAAGGTAGTAATCTCTCCCTGACAAGCCAAGATCTGGAATAAATAAAGCAAAGTACAAGCAGCTTTAGCTGTCTGATCTAGCTCTGTATGCAGGGCGGATGAAATCGAAAGAGAGAGAGTGTGAGAATGAAAGTGAGGGTGAGAGAGAGGTACAGACAGTTTGAGGGAAACCAGAAAGAGAGAATTGATTGCCTTTGCTGTATTTATCTGTTGAAAAGTCACTTTTAACACGCGAATTGAAACCTTTATCTCTATCTGCAGAAACAGTTCTTCCTCAGTTCTGGCTGTGTGGGCATGTGGCCTGTGGCTCATCTGCTCTAGGCTTCTCTGAGAGACAGACAGACAGGCATCAGATTATAGCACTCGCATGCGTGTGTGTGTGTGTGTGTGTGTGTGTGTGTGTGTGTGTGTGTGTGTGTGTGTGTGTGTGTGTGTGTGTGTG
>JBBJLR010000018.1:10642297-10656241 GCA_037577145.1 Brachypetersius gabonensis
TATATATGTGTGTGTGATTTTAAACACTGTTCCCTTCCCATTCCTGTTTCTGGTCATCTGGTCAGTGCAGACATTTTCAAGCAGTGTGAGCAGCAGCAGATTAACAGTGAAAATGTTGACCATGTGGAACCAATTCAGTTTTTGTGAGACATTAGACAAGCACTTCGTAATCACTGCATCAAGATGGGTTACAAAGCCCAAGGACTCCATCATTACGGAGGCACGATCGCTTGAAAATTGCAGAATAGACTGAAGCTAAACAGTAGGTTGCTGCTGGCGCTTCAACACCATCTGTAGCCACAGTTTTTAAACATAACATTAAAAGAATTATAGATTCATAGAATAACTTAATAAATGGAATTCATTGTCTTAAATGAGCAGCTTGTCTCTGTTATGGAGGACACTGCGCTTCATGGCTATGTAGCCTCTTTACTGCAATAATAAATATAGTTCCTATAAACTTTTTTTAATTGTCAGCTTTTTTCGATTTCAGTTTTCAAACACTTAAAGGTATGGTAACCACAGCAGCAACAACAAAGGACTAGGAGAGATTGTAAAAGGGCAATTCATTATTGATGTTAATTATTAAATCATGAAAACTTAAAGTGAAGCTCCGGGGAAAAAATCGGGTAAAACACACAAAAATGTTGGCACGTTAAGAAATGTTATTATATTTACATAGGTCAGGATGGGAAACGATAAGAAACAGCTTTTGCTGAAAATCTGATTCATTGCTGGCTTCACTGAAAAACAGAAAACTGCCTCTCTGAGGGGCGCACTGTCAAAACTAATAAGCTCTTTCCATATCAGCCATTCTGTCTTTAAGATATTTATAGATTTAAACAAGTAGGATCCAATTAATCGTGCCCCGTCCCACCCCATCAGCCTCAGAACGCTCCTCAATTTCCCTTCAACAAAGAGAACAGTGCAGGAGTCACAGGAAAATTAGACTCCAAAACACATCGGCAAAAAATAGCACAGAACTTAGTTGGTACTGACCTTGGCCAAGGATATGTTTTATGGGGGGAAAAACTCGAAGGAAATAATAAAAACACACATACTCACATGCACACAAAGAATTGCTCCAGTAGGAGCACTGCTATGCTGTCTAGCAGTTTTGCTTTTGTACCAAATACTCCATGTAATCGTCTGATGCAAAAAATAGTGAAATTCTATTTGGAGATGTCTCCGGCTCCATCAGAGAAGGTGCTGCAGGTAATTGTCCTGTCAGTCACGGGGGCTCCTGCTGCTCTAGCTGACTGCTTAAGCTGTTGGTAGGAGAAGCTCACCTTAGAGGAGAGTGTGTACTCAGCCCTCCCTCTCTTTTCCTCCATGTCTCCATCTCTCTCTCTCTTTCTCTTTCTCTTTCTCTCTCTCTTTCTGTTTACTTCCATTGCTCTCTCTCATGCTTTGTGCTCAGTGGTTCCTCAGGATCTCTAAACGTTCACATATGTTCCACACTACGCCTTAAAGATACAAGAGCAGCACACAGTATGGGCACAATGTATTTACTTACGTTCTTGTATGTCTTGTACGTTCTTCTGGTTAGCATTAATGGTCAACGGTCAAGAACAACCTAATTTTGGATAGGATTTGTCAATAACTAACATGCAAACTAACCAACCACTGACCCCTGTTTCTGCATTGCTATTGTAGGTGACTGTCATTAGGGGCTACTAATGGAACTTCTCTAATCCAAGCGATGGCTGGAGGAATCGAGAAAAAATCTGGAACCAAACCCGTTTTCTCCTCACCAGCTCAGAATACATCAGCATGTTTACAACCATAACAAATACATTGATACATTTTACTGCTTTCATGCTTACTTGCATTCAATCTAATGTTGACTTTGCTAGCAGAAAGACACTTTATCACACCCTGGAAAAAAAGGTCTTTAAACTAATTGCATAGGTGCGTAAGATTTTTTTTTTGTAAATGTATTAACAAATATTTAAAAAGACAACAAATATTTAAAAAATAGTGGAATCCAGAACCAATTGGATGGCAACGTATCTCATTATATACAGTGTCTTGGGTGCCTTAACACACACAAAAAAAAACAGTAGCTCATTTAGCCTTGTTAGTGAGAACAGCTGTAATATACAATTTGTAGTGCTACATTAGCATGAAAACACTGTTTCCAAATACTCAACAAATACTAATGGCATTTCACTACAAACATGCAGCATTTGATTAGATCAGCTGTAGAAGTTTTACAATCAAATACAATAACAAGCTTGCTTGGTCATTTTATGTGCAAACCAAATACAGGGCAGTAACTAAAAATAATAACAAGCCAGTTGTAGACTTTATAAAGACCTTTAGTGCACTTACAGGTCCAAATGTGAAAAACATTGTAGATAATAAAATGGGGTATTAATAGAAGCGTTGTTTGAAAAGATGAATTTTCAGGTGATATGAAAGCACAGACAAATCCTATAATAGCAGTCCATTATAGAAGAGTTTTGTATGTTTACCATCAGACCAACGAGCAATCTTGTTTCCACTCTGCCACTTTCATAGCTAGTAATGTGTCCTTTGTCTTCATAGAGCGGCATTATCTGGCACAGAGAGTGTTGTACGTAATAGTGCAGTGTTTTATTGGTCAAAGTTGAGGTGGTGTGCACAGAATGCTACATAACAAAACCCCTGATGCTGAGTTAACTCATGAAGTGTTCGCTTGTGGGTATAAATGAATGGCACAGGTGTTAATTCAACACTGGGGGTTTTGCTGTGCAATGGCAGAGAGAGCAAGTTGGCATAGAAAGTACAATGGTAGTAATTTCGTAATGGCTTGCATTACTCTTTGATTACTCCAGCCAAGAGAGGTTTCACTTCTAAATGGAAATGCATTTGTGCTTTACTGCAGTGCATTAGACTGATTAATCTGAGTTTTTTTTCTGTTGCTGAGTACTTATGGTTTTAGAAAAGTACATGGAGTTAGTCTTGGAGTTAGATTTAGACCAATTGCTTCAATTTGCTCATGTTATAAGATTATGGAATGTACTCCAATCTTTTCAGCCTGCACTGAATGTGCCCTCTGTTCATAAGGTTGGTTGATTCTCTCTCTGTCTCATTCTATTTCTCTCTCTGTATGTTTGCTGCTGGACTGGTAAGAAAAGTTTGTATCTGATTCAAGTGTGTGCATTATCAGCTAACAACATTATGTGAATTCAAAAACTTAGCTTTCATTGCCCACTTGGTTTGGGTCTAACTGTGTTCCTTTATTTGTCTTGTCTTCTGTATGTCAGCACTCTAAGGTGCATTTTTTCCTTCATAATTCTATGAGGCTATGGAAAATACTTTCCATTTACACTTGACACTGACCACATTCAAAGTGGTTTGAGTGATCTGATCAATACAATTAAACTGCACCCTGTATTGTCAGGCTAATTCTGAACTTGAACAGCAAACAGTAAATTCACCACTTTTCCTTAACTTTCATGATAGTTAAATGCATATTATAAGAACTTTATGCGCAGTAATTACACAGGTTCATTATGTGTTAAATATATGTTTTTATTGTTATGTAGTTATTTTTAGTCCTTCTCACTATTCACCATCCTCCAGAACGTCAGCTGCGGAGCAGGATGAATGGCAGGTAGAGAGCTGTGTGTTGGAGTTGTGGAGTAGTACCTGGGCGTGCCAGTGGGGGCTCAGTATTCTCCATGTGCAGAAGTCTGTTTCAAAGCTGACTCAGCTGAGAAATAAAAAGCCGTTTTTACTTGAAAGAAAGTGTGTTCATGTTCTCTTTCACGCTCGCCGCAATATTAAATAGCTCAACGCTTGCATTACTTTGATGAAAGCACCGAACTTTCAAAATAAAAGGATTTTTAATAATCTGCATTAATACATGATAAAATAGTTGTCGGCGTTAAGTAAGCAATGTGTTAATGCGATAATAACGCGTTGACTTTCCCAGCATATATGTATATATACAGAAATTCACAAATTTCTGAAATTCAATATTTTGCTCAGTTCAACACTTGCAGTGCCCTGTCAGAGTAATGCAAGTGATGTTTTCTATAAGCACACTGATGATAAGTACACTGGAGTATGAAACCATGTCAAAATGTGTAAATGAGTTAAACAATATTACTGCCTGTGTGTGTGTGTGTGTGTGCTTAGACCATAAAAACAGGATATGGCTTTTTGTAAAAACAAATCAACATTTGTTTTGAGTCACAGAGAGTGAAGTTAAGAGAGGAAGGGCAGATTCGACAGCAATGTCTCCATATATATTGTGTTGCCTGAATTTGAAGCTAATAGTTTTGATGTCTGTAATAAAGGTGTGTGTGCTTGTTTGTGAGAAGGGGTGAGAGAACAAGAGAGAGTGAGACATTCCAGTGACATCAGAGCAGGTGTTTTTGTCCGTCTGTTCCCAGAATTCCTCCCTCTCTGTCCACCTCAGAACCACACTCTGACGGCAGCTCCTGAGTCCACTGGGAATTTCGTGTTGAGTGTTAGACTACAAAAACAACACAAACCTTTCTCTGATATTCCAATTACAAACAGTCTCTTTCAGGCGTATGACCTTTGACAGATACATTAAATATACATCTGTAAGTGTGTGAGTGTCTCCTGTGGAAAGCAGCAGAGAATAGCAGAACTTTTTCTCTTTTAGACAGTAAAGGTTGCGATGATGTCCCACTTTGACTGGAAACCTCCTGAGTGTCCGCTGTTCTGCTGCGTGCGGCACTGACGAACCTCACGCACAATTAACCATGTGCCACGCTTTTAATAATAAGCCTTTTAATTGTCGACAAATGAAGAGTGATGTAAAATAGCTAATAGCTTGTTCTAATTAATAGGGGAATTGAATGCTTGTTAATTAAGGGCAAACAGGACGAGGACCGGACTGGTAATTTGAGCAACAAAGCCTAGCCTAACGATTCATTTCCAAATGGACCTGATTCACAGCAGATGTGTACTCCAAATCTCTCTCCCTTTTTTTTCTGGACCCCCTATCACTAAGCCGTGCCACCCATGCATGCACACATGTACAGTGAATAATTTACATGGATTAACATAAAAGATAAAATAATCAGTCAAAAAGTCAGGTATATACTTGCAAGGAACACAACTTAGGCAGTCAGGGAAGTGTATCCCCCACACTGTGCAATACTGTTGCTATAGTTGTGTGCAGGATGTTGCCTGTCTTGATGCAATAACTGAGATGTTTGATAATGGAGAGAGGAACCAACTGAGAAAAGCCTCTGGCCTTAGCTCTACTGGGACACAGCTTCAAAAAGGATATTTTTTCAATTTCTATTCAAAACTCTGTATGTTTATAAACACGCTGATACGGAATATGAAAGTCCTGTGTTATCTGTATAATTTCATATTGTTGTAATCTATTTTTTTGTGTGTAGTATGAAATACAACACTAAATTCATTTTAAAGTCATATACCTGTTGGGTCAAATCCTTCTGTAGGGGTTTAACTCTATCACTAATTGTTTTAGGATAGAAAACTTTTCAAACAGTTTTTTGATAGTAGTGATATATACGTCAGTTTTAGGCTTATTTTTGGATAGCTTTTAATTAGGCTCATGACTTGGTAGCAATGGTGAAAACAAATCACAGAGTTGCAAGTAACAGTTTTGTCTTAGATCTTGACACTTAATTCTCGAGTCAAGTGGAGGGAAGACTTAAGTCTTGCACGTCATTCTCAAATCTCCATTATCGAAAAAGGTCTGTTTGTTTCTAAAGAACAAAAAAAGGTTGACAATGGTCATGTAAATTAATCATGACTGTTATAGTACAAGAACAGCCATACAAACATAAAAAATAAAATGCAAGAAAAATGCAGGATATGAACCTACATCAGTTGCATATAATTGACATTTGTTTCAATGTTGCTTAAAACAAGCTGAACATCTACAAAGCAGCTATAGAGAACTTTCAAAATGCAGCTACTGGGCCTTTGGGAGCCTATAATATCTTGCCTAAACAAGTTTGATTAAACTTATTCGAAATGTTATGGGACCTTGAAAATATGAACACCAGATGAGTACCAGGCATCTGGTTGTGATTCCAAAAATACCTCTATGAAATGTAGTTGTGTTCTCTTTTCCCCATCTGCAGAAATTAGCCATCATTCTATGTCTTTCATTATTCCATTGCAGTGAGATCATTCCTGCCGCCCCTCACTGTCCACATCGTTACACACATTGTCCACTTTACCTCACTGAGCTCAGATCATCTCTGATCCTGAGGTGTACACTAAAAGAGCTGAACACATGGCTTCTGCTCTGGGATAAAAAAATCTCATCCCAAGTTCTTAATGCAGAACACAGCACGTCTGCTGTTTAATTGTGTGTCGCAAGTATGGTCGGAGTGGAATAGAGGAGTGCCGGATGGGAGTTCATTAGGTTGTTAGGAACAGAGCAGTGGTCACGCACCCAGGGCAATTTATCAGTACCCCTTGTGCCTTCAGAGCGCTCGTGATTTTCAGCTTTGGCCGATTTTAATTACTAAATGATATTTATTTGATGACATGGCGGCTATGTTTTTATCCGCAGAATTCATTTGTGAGTGATCCATTCAGATCCATACATTACATCTGGAGGCAAAAAGGTGATGCCCCTAATCACAGTGCTCTGTTCCTATGGGACTTTTAGCATTCATTAACTGAGCAGATAATAGAAAATACGGATGGGCGGACATGTAAGGAGCTGAAAAGCAGTCGTCCAATGAAGTATGAGAGTGATAAATAGGTGTTAAGGTGAGTCGTCGTCCCCCCCCCATGTGCTCTAAATGACTTACCTGGACAGTTTTATGTTTGCCTGGAGGAGAATTAAAACTGATTCCATTCTGCCATTTTGATTGTGTAGCAGCCAGTGTCAGGGTTGCACTAGCTGAAAAGCAGTCTAATCTAAATGCTTTTGTCAAGAGAGATTTGGGAGATTGCGACCGCCCCTGCTACAAATTGGTTGTGTCATTTTATAATGAACTATTTTAGCGTTGCGTCTCTGGCCAACAGTCTGCTGTTAACTGCACACTGCTGTATAGCTGCTGTCTGTGCCGCAAGCCCACTCCGCTCCATTGTTCCTCTGTGTTGGGCTTTAATAAGCAGCAGCAGGCGTGTGCGCCTCAGCGGGATCCAGGCCCCGTCTGTGCTGTAAGTTTTACCTTCTGAAGGTGATCGGCAACTCTTTGAATGCTGAGTGGGGGCAAGTGAATACGTGCATGTGTGTGTTTTGTGTGTGCTCATGCAGATTTTCTGTTTGGCAGCCTCGTGCTTATTTGGCGCGCTCAGCACACTTGTGAGATGACCTTTGACCCTAGTTGGTGGATTATGGGTATCTCAGGACTTCACAAAACACTGCTGTCAGCCGCTGAGAGAGAGAGAGAGAGATAAGGGCAGTGAGCGAGAAGGACAGAAAGGAAGAGAAAGACTGAAGGATATGAAGCAGGAGAAAAACGAAATGGGGTAAAGGAAAAGAGATAGAGAAAAGAGAGATAGAAAGCAAGAAAAAGACAGAAAAACAGTTCTAAGTCAACAGGATGAACGGTGGAACAGAAGTGAAAGCTTTGCCATATATCTGCAGAACACACACTTGACCAAGCATTGGTCTTTTGAACCTGGAGCCTTAAAAGTAATCCCTCTTGGCCTTAATTACGCCTGTTTCTCTCCCCCTCCCTTCACCTTACCTCATCTCTCTTCTTTTCTCCTCCCTTCTCCTCTCTTCTCCACTCCTCTCTTCTCCCCTCAGATCGTTGGCCTTGTAGAGCCCGTTTCGCTCTTCACTTCTAATTAGCAGAGCTGTCCTCCCTGATGCTACAGGGGCTATCGAAATCTATTTGATCTGACTTTTGAATGCATAATTAGTGCATCAATATGTAATGGCTTTTGCTCTTATTTTTTTCCTCCCATGAAGATGTCATTCCATATGAGTCTTGTTTATGGTTTCATTCTTAAATTGATATTTTAGACACATCATGGGTGTGCATATGTGTGTTTGCGTACGTGTTAACAAAAGTTAGAGATGAGAATGAATAAATGAAGTGTGAAGCAGGGGGTGGTGCTGTCTTAAAACTCTGGGCCCTGATTTAATTAATGCAGCCCAAATTTCACTCTCATACAGTCACGATGATTTAGTCTCATTGAGCAACAGTTGCTGTCCGGCCGGCGACCATGTTTTTCTTTTCTTCTCATCGCTGCGGTTCTGCCAGGGGCCAGTGAAAGGCAGTTTATTTTTACGCATGTCCTCTCTCATGAAATCAGCCTCCCAACACCTAACACTGGCCTTATGCCAAGCTAAGTGTGACTAATTGCATAATTTGGTATTTGTTTGAGCCCGCAGAACAGAGGAATTGCTTAAAGGGCACATATAATGGAAAAACAAATTTGCCTTGCTTTTTTAAATAAAAGACCTTGATGTAGTATGTAAACAAGTTTCAGCATATACAATTCACTCCCAGATCTGTACAGAAACTCTGTATATTTTCCTCTGGGATCAATAAAGTTTTCTAATATACAAACTAAGCTACAAACATAGACCGTTTTTAAATTATAATTTATTTATTATTATTTGTGATATCATAAAAACCACTGTATTTACATATATCCTCCTATTCAGCCTATAGCAGCCTACCCATTCACATTGAAGGTTTCAGGATGTTTCACCTTGGACTGCTTTTTGAAAGCAGCATAATAATGAACAGTTGCAACAGAGATATTTTACATATATTTGTCTTTAAGGCACAGGACCTGTTTAAGCCTAAGGAATTTAGAGTAAGTGAAAATGCTCATTTTAAAATGAATGATCTTTTTGGTACATAAACTCACAGAGTTGTCAGATATCGACCTCAGAGGAAAATGATATAGTATGGGATATGGGCTCTTTAAAGGACTGACTTTTTCAGGCTAGTGACATGACTTGGTTCTGTACACCGTGTTTGTTTTGTGACGTTGTGAAATGTGAGGCGAGGGAAGACACAGGCAATCATTTTGTGCCAACTGTCAGACTATAGGACAACAGCATGGATTATTATGGATCGGAGGAAATAGCTAATCTGAATATAGATTGGTCCCATCTGGTTTGGGTTGGCAGTGCTCGCCTGTAATTCGGTAAGCAGTGAAGCATCTGGGTGCTCTAATGGAACAAAAGGCCTGGGTGCAGGGACATGGGTGAGTGAGAGACAGTGACACCGAAGGAGAGAGAGGGATGAGCTGGTAGTGTGTGCATGTTAGACTAGGCTGCGTCGTGAATATAAAGGACTCAGATGGTCCTCTTTGCATCTGCCCCACTGGACCCTCAGATGGTGCCCTTGTATCTACACTAGTGGAAAATCAGATGGTGTCCTTGTATCTGCAGTAGTGGAGTCTTACAGACACCTGAATGAAGCTAATCAGCCCTGCTGTCTCAAAGTGATGGCTTGGTGAAAAAAATATACACATTTTTTCCATGACCCACAGTTTCAGAGTTATGCAGCATGTGGCACTGTTATTTTTGAAAAGGCAACTTATGCTACTTACTGTCAAACTGTCAGAGACCACATATTAAATCTATTCCATATCCATTTTATTACAGATCCAGATTGCTTGCTAGCTTAGTTGTGAAAAGTAAATGAGGGCATGGAGGTTAGCTAAAGTTAAAGTTACTGTAGCTAAGTTTAAAGCAGTTTTGAGTGGCTTACAGACTAGAGGTCGACCAATATGGGTTTTTCTAAAGCCGATGCCGATATGCAGCTGATATTTTTTTGGCCAATAATTACACATTTCCCCTCTGTTTGTGTAGTAAAATATTGCACTAATAAGAACAAAGGATACATGAAATTTCTCAACTTAACATTTATTTAGCAATGACTAAACATAAATAACAAATAAAACTGTAAATGTCTAAACAATTAATAAATATATAACATTTAAACTTGACTAATAATTTGTAAACAAAAAGTTTTCAAGTTACAAACAATTCCTGAGGGAAAATAAATTCGCAAATAATCTTTAGTTTTAATCGCTTTAGTTTTAATCTTAATCCAGTCTCTAAGTCTTCTTCACCCCACCCATCCCTCACTGAAAGTTCTTAGTTTCCCAGTTTAAGAGCTGCAGGTTAAATCAATGATGATTTTAGTACCCGTTTTAAAATCATTGTTGATTCGAACTCTTGACAAAAAAGTGTTCATACCCATCCTTAACGTTACCTGTAAGATACAACTGTTTTGGTGTATTATTACACCAGTTCTCGATCATTCTTAAGCTATTCCCGTTTTCTTTCAAAAGGGCTTGCACTTTCTTTAGACAATTATATATATAAATATAAAATATTTAATCGTGATTAATCTCATGTTTGCCAGTTAACGCACCTTTAAGTCTGTTCTAAACATACTGTTTTTAATTTTGCTATCGACATAGGAGTAGACCATTATGAACAAAAATGGAATAAAAGCAATGTTCCCTTTAAAACAGTTACACAGCTGCAGTTCAAATATTTCTGTAAATCTCAACTTTAATGTAATCAAATCAAATATAAAACCAAAGTTATTTGCCACTGTAGGGTATTCATGTTTTAACTAGCCTGTTATTGAAAAACAAGTTCCCTTCGGAGTCCAGAGCATGGGGGCGAAACCATTATGCTACAAAGAGGGATTTTGTATTAAAGTCTCTGTGTCTGAATGCAGTATTATTAAAGTCACATTTGGTGTAATGGTCAAAAGGTAATGGGAGTTCTGTTCGAAGTCAGGCGTCCCATTACTTTTGTTCATATTATAGCAAGCGGCACAGCAAGCGGCACAGCAGGACTGTACCTCCCATGAGGCTTTGTGGTTGAGGGTAGGTGGCCGGTTGACCTTTTTTGTTGTTTTTGGGTAATGTTAGAAGGGGGTAGCTTGTGTTAGTAGCAGTATGTGTTTATTATATTTTAAATACATATGTTTGTGTTATATTTAAAATATATGTTTGTGTTATCATGCAGTTGGTTTGAGTCCTTTTAACCAGTCACCCTCCTCCAGGACATTAACTGCAGGCTGAAGGTGAGTAGAGAGCTGTGATAGTGTAGTACCTGGGCATGCCGGTGGCGGTGCAAAATTCTCTCTGTGCCAAAGTCTGTTTCAAAGCTGACAGAGCTGAGAAATAAAAAGATGTTTTTAGCTTGGAAGAAAGTGTGTCTTCATGTTCTCTTTCACAGTTACCATGACAGTAAATAGTAACGTCAAAAATGCTAAATATCGCCCCGATATATCAACTGACCAAAATATTGGTTAACCTCTAGTACAGACCTTAGCTAAATATTCTGTTTCTCTTTAAGGTCATGGTTGAAAAGATGCTCTCTTTTCAGCAGCAGCCTGATCAGTGCCAACAAGATGTTTAGGACAGGATTAATATTTTAATTTATTTTAACTTGTGATTATGTTTACATTACCTTACAGCTTTTCATTTGAAATGTATGAAAAATAAAAATGAAAAAATATAATTATTTAGCTCTGGGAAAAATGTAAATGTTTATAAAAAATAAATAAACAAAAAAGGTTTCCCAGTTTTGTTATTGTCTTTCAACAATTGAAATGTGAATATTCACTTGTTGCACCCTTACTTAAAGCAATGTGGGCAAGTGTGTGATGATTTAGATACAAGGATAGGTACAATACTAATTTGCAACATTATCTGCATATCTTCAGTGCTAAATTAGAGACAAACATGAGTGATCAGATACATTTGGTTTACATATAGATGTATGTAATCACATACATACACACATTTGTTTGGTAAACACTCATTTAAAAAAAATATGCCATTGTACCATTATCCACCATTTTCTTGTTTTTACTTCTTATAAAATCTCATGTAGCTCATTGGTAGTTGCAGAGTTTCAGAATGCTCTGTGTTTGTATTCTGTTTTATTGTTCTGTGTTTGTCCTCACCGAACACTTCAGACATATTAAAATCCATGTACTAGTAACACATTCATAAGTTTCTGTAAGAATCTGATTGGCCTGGCATTAGGCTTGCTTTGAGGAGAGACCATTTTGCAGCCTCTGTGTTCCCCGGTGCTTCAAAACAAACATTATTATAGTTCTGTCTGAACCACCGTTCCACTGAATCAGTATTACACCATCCTGACCCCTGTCCTGCCGCTGGATTACACACCCCATGGAAAGCTACAGGCCCCCTCTTAGAGCGTAATATTGTATTGCGTTTATTTCTTTCAAGAGATTTCCCAGTGGAAATGAAAAGGAAGGACACACACACACACAAATAACAGTCGTTTCCCTTTTTATTATTATGTTTTTACTTGGTGAAGTATGTGGGCTTTATTCTAAAAGACAGAATTGCACTTTTTGCTCTATTTTTGAAGCTGGAAAACAACAGCTGAAATAAGTACAATAAAAGCTTAGTGAGGCCACTTTTTCCAGCCCAGGAGGGTGAGGGAGGCAAACACAGTCATGCCCCCATATATTTCTGATCTATCATATTTTTGCACTGCCATATTTTTTGTAGTTATTGTTTTAAATAATTGTGTTAATGCCTCATTGAAGGTTTATTATATAGATGATGTAAAAGCATAAGGCTGCCCATGAGCAGGTTGGAATTTACAACCAAAAAGCAAACATAAAACATGAATAATGTCTCACTTTATGAGTGGGTGCTGTCTTGTCATGTTAGGTTTGTTCAAGTTGATTTAAAAATGTGCAGCTAGAATTACAATTAAATAAATTGCGCGTTATCTCATATTTTTTGAATGAAGCATAATATAAGGCAGTCAGTCAGAAAATAAGTAATTTGCATATGGTGGTCTTAAATGCACAGTAACAAAAAGAAAGGTTGGAAAACTAAGTTAAACCAAAACAAATGTCATGCATTGAACTAAAAATTACAACGTAAGAAAAAATGAATGCTAACCTTTCATGTTTTCATTTTTTATTATGTACGTATGCTTTTCACGGGGGTTACGTTCCAAGAGCACCCGCGTATAGTGAAACCATGTTGTGTTTTGATAAAAAACACCTAAAATGTTAATGTATTTCCTTTGATATCTGAACACAGTTTAACTATATAGATAATCAGGTACCTGGAAAATGGTTAAAACTTTCATCCTTATACTGCTGTTTAAATTGTTCTGAATGTTGCATCATTTTGCAAAATAAAATGTCAGTGTTGATGACAGTCATAGCGGTGAGCTTAAACAGCGGGGCGGTGGGCGTGAGTTTTCTGCAGACCGGTGTTTAAAGAACTATACTTTGCGGTGTAATTAACAAGGTAGATGCAGTCACTGATTCTCTAATTTAGCGAACAATACTGGCCAATTTGGCTGCACTGATTTGGAACCTTGAATTTTGTGATGGCATGATCATGTAATCAGCTGTCTGAAAGGCGTGAAAAGAGCCTAAGGTCCCTAAAAAAAAATGCAATAGCTGAATGTCAATGCCGGATGTCTGGTCTTGTTTGGAAGCTGATAATATTTCATTATTCTGAGCAATATTTAGCGCTGGCATTGAAATAGCTCCATAGTGTGTGTTGGCGAGAGGGGAGAAAGCACCGCTGATTAAGATGGATTCACCAATCCAACAAAGAGTATTACAGTGGGTTTGGAGCCCATTCCAGCTCCAAGCTGCTTTAAACAAACGCAGGAGGTCCTCTCTCCAGCCAGTGCTGAGGTCACCCAAATGAAGTTTTAAAACTCAGAGATATCGTAAGAGAAATATGAGGTCTATGATTAGGAAAAAAAGGAGAAGCGTGAATCTCCTTTTTCGCTTTCTTTCTATCCTTCCTCTGTGCTGCCAAATTAACAGATAGCTCAGTGTCTTTGCTAGAGGACACTGAGGCTGAGTGGAGTCCATTAAAGTGATCACTGAGCCATTGAGTGTTTGAGAAAGAGAGGGAGCACTCCATCAGAGGCCTACAGATTAACCCATTGCAGTGGTGGTTTTGTGTGTGTGTGTGTGTGTGTGTGTGTGTGTGTGTGTGTGTGTGTGTGTGTGTGTGTGTGTGTGTGTGTGT
>JBBJLR010000018.1:10679895-10693380 GCA_037577145.1 Brachypetersius gabonensis
TGTGTGTGTGTGTGTGTGTGTGTGTGTGTGTGTGTGTGTGTGTGTGTGTGTGTGTGTGTGTGTGTGTGTGTATGTCTGGACCTTAACCCTTCTTATGACTCAGTGCTTGTGTCCCAATAAAGGTGTCTGATGGATTTATCATCACTTTTCTCAAGAAATGCTTGTGAAAATAAAGGAGCTAAAAAGCATTATTTGGCAAGATGCCACAAAACAGAGCTTTTAAAGCTAAAATAAAATATATCTTAACCCTACCTCCACATCCAAGGAGAAAACAAATATTTTTTCATACAACACATGACCTTTTAAATGAATGACCTTTCAATTATTTTCCTTTTAAATTTGTGTTTATGGAATATTTTAGTAATCATATATAGAATAATCATTTAAAATTCACTTGTCTATATTTTTATCTGTGATGGTTGGAGGCCACTAGAGGTTGTCCTTTTCAGTTCTTCATGTTTTGTATTTTGGGGACTCTTATTGTGAAATGCCTGAGCACGCCGGCCTTGTGTTTGTTTGCATTATGTGTTTCAGCTGACAGTGCTCAGTGAAAGTGATGTTTAATTTCTATTGGTTAAGGGACTTTTGGCTTTTGTATTTAGTTCGCCTTTATTTGGACCTCAGTGTCAGTCCACTGTCCATCATCTTGATGTGATTTTGTGCTACCGTCAATCATGCTGGTTTTGTTTGTGCTCCAGTCTCCTCCGTAGTAGTTTTTGAGTTTTGTTTTAGGCCCTGTTTAATAAAAAGTATTTAATCTGCCAATGCGTCTGCCCTCATTGCTGAGCGACGGAGCAACGTTGCACTATTCCTATATTGTTTAGTGTTTTTGGCACTTTATTTTATTTTTAGCGGATACTTTCATTGAAATACACCCCCGCCATTTAAAAAATGCACAGTGGATTAACTTTTTTAATGAGCTTTTAAAAACAAAAGTTACATTAAAATACATATACGTATCACCCACGCCACCCCATATTGATGCAGAATGAGGTAAGGGGGCCAGGTACACATTTTTAGCTCTTTGTCAGTCTTCCAACAGTTCCTGAACAGTTGTGCCAAGAAGCATTGTCTTGCAGAGGGAGGCCGCTGCCATTAGGTAATACAGTTGTCATGAAGAGACTCTCCACTGTCCACATGATGCAAAAGAAAATATGATTCATCAATCCAGCCAACATTTTTTTGCCAACTCATTTTTCCAGCTTCCAACATATTAACTTCATGTTCACTTACAGTTGCCACTGTAACTCTGTGACAATTAATATTATTCACTTCACGCGTCAGTGGTTTTAACTGACTGTGTGAACAGTCCCACAGTGTGAGTGGCCGAGGCTAATCTGTTGTAGGTGATAATATGTGTATACGCGTATATATATTTGGTTTTGTGACATCAGAAAAACAATGCACTGAAAAAATGGCCCTTATTGCACCCATACATCAGTCTTATACAGAGAGGAATGAATTGAATGTACAACTTTTAGCAAGGCTGACATACTACAGCTAACGCATGTTATTAAAAATCATTTTAACCAGGACATTATGGATCCTAGAACAATGCGTCAAAGTCAAGAACCTCTGAGGAACCTTTAAGAGTGTGTGTGTGGGTTTTTTTTTTTTTAACTCAAATATTTTTTTTCCCCACAAGATCAACTTTCTGCATGCCAAAGGATTTTTTTCTCTGTGCTCACTTTGACTTTTACTGAGCGTACGGAAACCCATTGGGGTTTACTCGGCTGTGTTAAAGGGTCTGTTCGCTCCACGCAGAGAAAGGCCTTGTGAGGAAGCCATAGCCTGGAGTCCACCTCTGAATACACTCACTCACAATATCAATCTTTCTCCCTCCTCTAGACACAAATAAATAAGTGATATTTTCATTAATCCTCCCTCACCTTCAAAATAATTCAGCGGCAACTTCATAAAACATTGATGCCAATCTTTCATTATTCATTTTTTTAGGGTCCTGTTCCTTTGTTCCAGGGAGGAAATGAGAGATGTGGGTGGCTGGGTGGGGGACTGAGAGGACACAGAGCGAAAGAGTGTCAAGAATGAAGGGATAACATGGCGGAGGACACAGGCAGACGGAGAGGCATTTTTTTTTTTTGCATTATGTGTTATCTCTCCGGCGGCTGAATGCGATTTCCTGCCGGCGTGGAGCTGGCGCTTCAGACAGAGGCAGAGCAGCCGAGTGTGGAGGAGGAACAAATAGCTTCCACATTTCATATCGGCCCCACGGCCCAATTGCGTCTGGCCACAGGTGGAATGCTGCTCCGCAAAGGCATCAGAACAGACCTCACAGCACTGCATTACGGCATGTTCATAATGGTTTTTTTTCCCTGTGAACAACTGAACATAGACAGTTTGGCATTAAACCATTTTGCTCATCAGATATCCATATTTTATGTAAATATATCTGAATATCCCCCAAAATGACATGAAACACAATTTGCAGCTAATATAAGTCAAGCAGGTGTTTGTCATTTTAGCTATATACACAGTACCCAGTTAAATGAAACAATGTATTATGACAGATGTTCTATTCTGGCAGCACTATAGTTACATGTTAAAAAATTAACAGTCATAAGAATCAGCAAAAATATCCAGGATATAGGCACAACAGGGTTATAATGCACAGTGTAAGAAATGACAAGAACTGGGGTTTGTTAATGGGAGAGTGGCAGTCCAGGTGTGATTTTGTTTATGAAGGAACATGTAAATGTTTAACAGAACATAGCAGGTCAGTTCAAGAGATTCAGTTCTGATTTAGATGGCCTGAGAAAGGCAATAAGTATCGCTGGTGGCTTTGCAGATGTATTCTCATTTAAGTGTACTTTTTGTGTATGTGGATTAGGGCCAACAGTGGTGACAAAGAGATATAGAAGGTCTATGAGAACATCTGCCAGCAGCACCTCATCTGGGCACTCAGCCCGGAATGTTGTCTGGTCTGGTGACAGAGTTCTCCTCACATAAACTAGGGTCAGGCAAAGCACCTGGACACTGAAGGGAAAGAATGGGCTTCCTTGCTGCCATGTCCTGTGCCTCCAGCCATGCATAGAAATGATTTAGCACATTTGGAATGGAGGCCTCACTGTCGTAGGCAGGTGGACACGTCCTGTAGTTGGTGATGGTGGGTATTCCCTACCACATGTGCTGTGCTTCCCCAGAGTCCTTGAAGTAGCCATGGATTTTTGGACATTTGGACCCCCTGGAGCCTGTAACAGTTTGGTCTTTGCTGTTCTCAGGTCAAACTTTTCACCTGGTTTAAAAGCAGTGTCTTGGGTTCTTAGCAGCCACACACCTCTACATTCATTCATGACTTTTGTTTGGGATGTGTGGTGCTGGCTATAGAGACAGTACCGTCATTGATGCACTTGTAGATGAAGCCAGTCACAGATGTCATGTACACCCCCAAGTTGTTATATCCGCTATTGGTGGCAGCTTCCCTAAATATGTTCCAGTCATTGTGTTTAACACAGTTATGAAGTGCGGGGATGTCCAGGCTTTTGTCGGCTTTAGAGTGGGCTTTGCATGTCTATATGTTAGCATAACAGAGCTGTGATTTTTGTGTGAACACAGTCTAGCACATTTGCCCCACATTGTAAAGCCCACATACAGAGGGAATTTTGAGTAAACTGACTTGAGATTTGCATGGTTAAAATCAGTAAACAGTCCGTCTGGGTGTGAGTTTAAAACTCAATGTACTGGGTTTGGGCTAACCCTAACCGTAAACCCTAACCCTAACCATAACCCTAAAGTTGTTCCATAGAGTTGTCCAGCATATTGTTTGTGTAAGTGCTGGGAATGGAGAAAATGAGTGAAGTCCAATGGTGAATAAAATGATCCACATCTGATTTCACAAACTGCACCAGTTAAGAGCAATAACTAGAGCCTAGCATGTTGTTCTTTGTCGATGGAATTATACAAGACCCCTCCTCAGAAAGAGCTGCATTATTTCCTATCACTTATGCTGAGCCAGGTTTCTATAGGTTGCTTGCCACACATCCTCTTGCAGCACTTCCTTTCCCAATGCCAGCAGATTAAGGCAACAAAATGATCTGAAGGCCTGGTCTTAATAACAAGTAGAGATCATGCAGTTAGTGGTTGATTCCTGAGGTATTTCAGAATTTGATGGTGACAGACAAAAGAGCCAGTTGCTTCAACATTCATGAGTGCAAGGATTTAGTTTCAAAGTCTACAGATTGCACATTACATATATTAAGGATAACATAAATCATTGGAAAAAAAAACACAAAAAATAATGTGCTGTAACATTTACATAGGCCACTTTCAATTCAGTAAAGAAATAATAACTGTGCATTAAAATGTCAAGATGTGTGTTCACTGTAGAGGATGTGCTCATTTTCACTTAGAAAATCATGAGAACATTTGAGCAGAGGTGCTCAAACCCTAAAATCAGACACAGGCAGAGAGTGGGTCTTTATCCCCTTTTGATCATGGTTCCCCAAAAGCTTTGGTTCAGTTTCGTTTTGTCCCCAGCACCCTGACGCCCTCCTCCTTCCTTCAGTCATGCCCTTCAAACAGCCAAAGCCCCTCCTAACATGCCAGAAGGTTTCTGCTGATTACTGTCCCTCCCTCATCTCCCACCACTGCCTATAACCACCTGCTCTTCTAAAGATCTCTGCACAGACCTGTTTCACATACAGCTGTAGCTGATAGGTTGGGCATATAGAAAAGGAGTACAGTAAACCCCCGCTTAATCGAGGTTCAGGAGTTGCGACTTCAGTCTCTCACAGATTTTTTTCTGAGATCCAACTTAATTATTATTACTCAACGCCGTGCCCAAACATAAACAACCCAGCTTGAAGACGAGATGGGCATGGCGGATGAGGCCCGGATGTCACAGTCACCTGTACTCAGACCCAGGAGGTTTGAAAGTAGACAATCCAATAATGTTATTTATTTCTCATTGCTGCTGATTGATCGCTGCCCAGTGACACATCTCTGGTAGCTGCAGTCCAGAATTTTCCCCATGGAGCGTTTCAAGTGTTCTCGTGTTTTTCATTTTGTTCTTCTTAAATGCCCTGTATTCTTGTTGCTGTGTTTACCCTACTTATACCAAAGAAAATGACAGTGTGTACCCTATATTTTCTTTGAGGGAAAAGTATTAAGCTGAGTTTAAAATAGATTTTTTAGGCATTTTTCATGGTTGCTCACTATTCACGGCTTTCTTTTAGAATATAACCCACACAATAAGCATGGGTTTACTGTATAAAGTTGGAAATCACTGTTGCAGTAATTTTCCACTTGCTCTCACATATAGCACATTAATCCTGTTCAGAGCCCTCATTTTGACTGATGTGTGTTAATGGTATTACTGCTCATAGCCTAAATCCATGATGCGTCTAATTTACCTGAATGCTGGAATAATACACGCGTACAGTACACAGAAAGGTCACTCAGTCTGCTAGTTCCCATGGCCTTCTTCCTTCATTAGGACAGATAATGAAAACCTTCAGTATTGATTTGGGTTTTTTTCTCAGGGCCACACTTCGAACTCTGAAGCATAATGGAGGAGCTAATTGTTGTTTATGCATGGTTTGGATTGTTGATTTGAAGCAGCGCTGCACCTTTTGGTGACTTTGACAGATGTGCGACGGGAAAGGGGGTGTGGCCACATATGAAACAAGAACGGTTGCATGTGCTTTTGCTAATGACTCCTAGTTACTTAATGATGTAAATGACAAGGATGAGAAACTATCAGTCAAGCTCTCTGTTCTTTTTCGAGAGAAGTGAGAAAGTGTCAGCGCATTAATACTTGTGTGTGTGTGTGTGTGTGTGTGTGTGTGTGTGTGTGTGTGTGTGTGTGTGCGCACGTGTGTTATCTGGCTCAACCAGCACGGCGCTCCATTTCTGAAGATGAAGGATCATGTGTGGTTAATGAGACAGTGTTGTGAAAGACTAAATGATGCTACTGATTTGCAATTAACTATTGGAATTAACCGCTGATTTGCGAAACAGTTTTTTTCTTACTCTGTGAGAACAAGTTATTTTCTAGCCAAGGTTTTGACTCCTTGAACCAGAATGAATTATAACGTTATGGGTCAAGGTACATTTCTTTCCTTCTTCCTGTTACTTTTGAAACCCTTGCTAGTTATTGCAGGTACAGAGTACAATATAAAGCAGATTTACACTAATTACTTTTGTTTTTATGTTATATACATTTTGCAAACAAAGATTCAAATAATTGGTCAACAGTATTAGTGGTGCCAGACTGTAAGCTTTTAGTTTAACATGGAACAACACAGGGCAGGATATAATACTTCTTTTAAGGGAGATCCAATGACAATGTATACGCATGTACAAACGTTTAAAAAGAACTTTAATCAGAATACCAACCAGCAATTTAATGTCATGTTGCATAGCAATTTATAATTAAACTGCTGTTTTACTTAATTGGAAGAAAATGCAATACTGATATAGAAAAACTCTCTTGATCTGAGATGTCATAATTTTCAGCAGCTTCTCCTAACATATCGGCTTTTTTTTAGCTGCAGGTGAGTGTGTTCATCCTGTCAGCTCAAGATCAGAGGTCAAAGTGATGTACACTTATCATGTTGTAATTGTTTTATTACTTTAGTAAGTCATTTCTTTGCTGGAGTAATTTGCTTTTGATACTATGGAAAACCTGATTTCTCTCACTGTTTTCAAATAGAAAAGTTGATGTAGTTGTGATGTCTGTGGGTGGCAGCCTTTAAGTTAAGTCACTTTATGTTCAGGGCTTAGTTTAGTTCAGGGTGGCTGCCAGTAGAGGCAGCCCTTTTGAGCTCAGTTCACGTGTCAGGGTTTTGTGTGTAATCAGCAGGTAGGCTCTGAGCTTGAGTAGAGCTCAGAGGCACCTGGTGATTACACACAGGTGTTCTAGCTTGGAGCACTCCTGGGGAGAGAGCTGACAGGAGTAGAGTGAGGTAATGAGTACCTTCAGCTGTGCTCATTAGGAGCTGTGTGTGTGCCGCACTGTGATTGGTGGAGAGACAGGTTAAAGCCTGGTCGAACCACAATCACAGTGCGTGGTCACCGACATACTACTGACATCCCAGGTCTGACAGCCAACATTTTGGGGAAAATCTGAACTGTGAGTGGAAGGAACAAGAACCCTTACCAATGTAAATGAAAAGGCAGCAAAGTAATGTCAAGTCTGAGGACTCTAGAAAACGTATTGCCCTGTGATTTACACTGGTGCTGCGGACAGTCGGGTGTGAGAGCGAACCGTGGTTGGGGTGCTCTTGTGTTCTAGGACAGCCACAAGGAGAAGAAAGACAAGCTTCCCAGCGTACTGGAGGAGAGCAGGGGATTCAGAGAGAGACGAGTGGCATGAGTCGCGGAAGGGGTGTTCCTTCTATGCTCTCTCTGTGTTCATACAGGAGTAGCAGGGAGCTGTGTGAAAGATTGTGGCTGGGACCAGACTGTGCATTGTCCAGCGGACTCTCAAAGGTTCCAGTCTGTAAGGTACAGACTGAGGCGACTTCAGGACAAGAAAAGGAACTGAGGGAATACCAAGGAGTAGCGAGGCTCCTTGAGGCAGAACCCTCAGGATTGAAGAGTGCTTTGAGTTGAATGTTTTGAGCTTGCCTTTTTGTTTCAGTAAAGACTGCCTCTGGACGTGCTGCTGTGTTTCTCCCCTTGCAGACATGACAGTAGTATGTAAACATTGTTAATGTTTGAAAACATACCACTCTCTGTCTGGCCATGCTGGAAATGAAGCTGTTTGTAATTTATTGTTTTTTTCAATTTGTTCTGAAGACGTGTTTCTGCCTGGAGTCACCACTGTACTTCAGCCGATCAGTACAGAGGTCAAAAAGAGCCTGTTAAAAGTATAAGAATACATCTAAAATTAACTGACGGCTGTTTTGGGGTAAAATAAATCCACACAAATGTCGTAAGCGAGCCTAAAAAGTAAAATATGAGGCTCTTTAAGGGACACAAATGTTGAATATGGATGCATGTTTGCCATCTGCCTCTTAGTTATTTCTGAACTTGTTGGGTACGTGTAGAAGACTAGCTCTGCAGTTGCTGGGGCACAGTGCTGCTTGAAATCATTGTCCATATGGATGAGAGTCCATAGCCTCCAGCTCTGTTTACATCGCAGACATGGCACAGATGCCTGCAGGGAGCTTTTACAGACTGCATCAGCACGTTTTTGATACATAGTCAGCACATACATACTGAACGTGTGAAGCGCCATCGCAGTCGGTCTGCATGCGGAGATGCTGTAGGTGCAAATGGCTTTCTGCAAGTGTCACTTTGAATGATTTACCTTAGCTGCATAATGCTGCTATTATCTCGTCCTTTCCTCTTTTTTCCTCTTTCCTTTCTCCCTCGCTCTGTCTTCCTTACCCTCTCCCCCTTGTGAGCAGTCATCTGTCACTCCTCTGATAGAGGGATGAGAGAGAGAGAGTGAGAGGCGCCATTTTAATCTCGCAGACGGAAATTAAAGCGCACTTAACAAGAATGTCCTTCTCTTGCTCCTCCTTTCTGCACCCAGTTCTCAGTCAGAGTGCATCCCCAGAGTCAGCCATTAGGAATCATTCGGTTAGGAAACAGTTTGCCTGTTTATCTGCTAGATGTATTGACATGTTCCACTGTCCTTGAATTGATTTCAAATTACGTAAAAGGGTGAATTTAAATCAAATTCATTATGGCAAAAAGTTATATGAGTTTGTGTTTTTCTTAATGCAAACTAAGAAAGTGAAAGCATCTGTAGATGTCAGTGGTTGTCAAGAGTTTATTGGCCTTGTGTGAATGAGGGGTGTCCTAGAGGCCAGAACACTTGAAATGAGGGAGTGCAGTATTTCAGTGTTTGTAATAATAATCTGAGCATTTTAAAGAATATATACATGTGTGTTTTAGGGTGGAGGTGGAATTTGTTTTTATATTTGATTTATTTTATTTATATTTTTTTGCAATAATTAGTGGTTGGAATGATTAATCAACAAAGTTGGCTACATCTAGGATCAAAACCAGTGCCACATGAACATGAGTGACTTTCAGCTTTTAAGAAAACAATGACAAAATAGAATGTACACAGATTTTCTTATGTTCAATAAATAGTTTATCCATAATACATGATTATAATAATCAAATGATTCTTCAGCTTTAAGTGTAAATTGTTAATACTAGACTTTTGTTACTAAGCAACATAACAGCTTTTAAGAACACATCAATGCACTGTTTATGGACTGGTTATGTAAGTGTGAGTGTAATATTTTACAATAGCTTTAGCCACAGTTCAGCCACACAGCTTTTAGAACTGAAATGATTTGTTTAATAAATATACATCTGTACCTCTTTTTATGCTGAAAATTATAACAGCTACATTTTGCTTTGTTTGATTACAGGACGATTGGCTACATCACAGCAAAATATGCAGAATAAGTCTCTTGTACTCATTACAGTTAAAGCCTTAACCTGTCATACGCTGCAGGCTTCACTTTGAGAGATTTTACTTCACAGAAATACATTAAATTTGTGTCTGTACAGGTTCAGAATGATGAGCAGATTGGCCAGGCTATTGTTTTCCAGTGTGTAATTGAGATGTCCTTTTTTTGCCGAGCCTCTGTAGTGACATGGGGCTCTCTGGGACATAGAGTGAGAGAGTGAGAGCGAGAGAGAGAGCTTTCTGTGTGCCTGGGACCTGCTGACTGGAGTCAACCTCAATAAGCGCTATGGTCTCCAATAACACCCCTCCTACCACCCCCGACCACTATGCACACACACACACACACACACACTCACACTCACACTCCGCCCCGTCCCTCCGTGAGCCTGTGGCGATGAAGTTAATTGGCAGCATCTGCTGTCTGGGAGGCAAAGCACACACTCACCTCTGTGGGCACCTGGAGACACCAGTCTGGCTACGGGCACCAAATGATCAGAGATTGCAAGAGAGAAAGAGAGAGAGAATGTGTGTGTATGTGTGTGTGTATGTGTGTGTGTATGTGTGTGTATGTGTGTGTATGTGTGTGTGTGTGTGTGTGTGTATTTGTGTATTTGTGGTGGTAGCATGTGTGGGGGATGGGGGTTAAACCTGCAGCTGGCACTGATGCCAGAGGGGATTTGGTCAGACAGGTTGGCGGCCTGCGCCAGGCAGGGATGCCCTCAGGGGACAGATGGTTTACAGAACTGAACTGGATGAGAGAGAGAGAGAGAGAGAGAGAGAGAGAGAGAGAGAGAGAGAGAAAGGGAGCAAAAGAGTCCCACCACACCCCTACCAGATGAGCAAATAACATGCCTTATTTAAGAAAATAAATGTCCAAAATATGTTTTGACACACAAACACATATAGTTGTGTGATTTCATATTAAAACTAGATGTGACGCAATACTGAAACTATAATCATCATTGAATACAGAGGCCTGTTTAAAATGTTTTTATGAGGTATTTTAAATCAAAGCAATTTACTTGAGATAGCCGTCTAATTTAATTTAATTTACTAACCCTTAGGTACAGTGCTCAAAATACTCCAATACATACACAGTACACAAAAAATCATTAATGGACAAATGCATGGCAAAATCTTATTGTAAAATAAAGCATTTGTATCTCGTAATTACTTATGCTTAGCTAACCAAGTGTTCTTCTGTTAATATTAGGCTACATGTTGTGCTGTCCAGTGATAATTTGGGCTATATCTGTTTTAAAGTCATATCAGAATCCTTCTCTCTTTTCTCCATTAGCTGATCTATCATTTTGTCCTGGCACTATTCCGAAACAGAGACTGGTTATCAGATTATAGGCATCTCTATTTCAAAAGCCATGTAGGAAGTTCTGAATTGTGACCAGTTCGGTTTTGAATAGTAGCAACATTGACCAGTGGTAGACTTTCCAACAGCTCTCTCTCTCTCTCAATCTCTCTCTCTCTTTTTCACTCTGTGACTCAGCTGCCCTCTGACTTCCATGATGCATTGGGCCACTGCTGTTGCCATTCACTGACATCACTTCCTTAGAGACTGTATTTAGAGTGTGGCATGATCCTGAGTGAGTCACCCTGAGATGGGTCAGAAAAAAACATGGCTGACATCATCACTTCTGCTCCTCCATTACATCCACCAGCCAAATGAATGCTGCCACTTCTTCTCGATGTTTAGTCCCGCGAGGCGTTAAACCTTAATATTCACCACAAATCTGGTTATTCTTCCTTTTATATGACTATATAATATATAATTAGTTTGGAAGAATTTTAATTACAAAGTCAATCTCACCCATATAAGCCTGGAGTGTGATTTGAGTACTTTAGTTACTGTCCTTTTAAGGCTCATATACAGCTTGTTATTGAACTATGTTCTGATTGGCTGATATGTACTTGTTCAAAATTAATGTTTTTGTTCATTCGTACTTGGTTAATTCAGGGGTTACGGTATGTTCTGAAACTTTTACAGTGTTTGCAAGTAACATAAAAATCTAGTCATGTCTAGAAAGTGAGGAAAGTTTGGTCTTGACTTAGTCCAGTTAATGCCCTCTTTAACAAAATGTCAGAATTAATTTTTTTCCTAAAATACCTTTAATTGCATTTGTACCCATTTCATTCAGCCCACTTTTGGCTGCATCCTCCAACTAAAATCCACAGCAAACATGAAGCTTTTTCCTGTTTGTCAGTCTGGTGCTGTATACCACTGTTTGTTATTATTTGATATTCACTTCTTGTTTGATGTCTGCTGCTGATGCCTTGTTTGAAGTTTGTAGACAGCTGCTGATCCAATGTATCTTCTGAAATCAAGGGTATTGATAGGGGGTTTTGGATGTTCTTTGCCTCAGTAACAGCATCTACTCTTCTGGGAAGGCTTTACACTCTACTTTGGAATGTTTCTGTGTGGAATTGATTGCATTCAGCTTCAAGACCTTTAGTCCAGCTCATCCCAAAGGTATTGGATGGAGCTCCATCACTCCAGAGAATGCAGTTCCACTGCTCCACAGGCAAGAGCAGGGGTACTTTATGCCGCTGTAGCCGACGCTTGGCATGGGGCAAAGTGGCTCATGTGTGGATGCCTGAGAGCACCTCACTGTATTGGTAGTGCTGTTCTATGGACATAGTAAGTAGTATTATTATTATTTTACCGATTTTAGTCCATTTGTATTGGTCTGTTCATAATGCAATGTTCATGCTGTGCAAAGGGCAGCTAATTATTTCAAATGGTGTGGAAAAAATTAAAGCTGGATTTTGACATGGTAGTGATGCTATATGTATATGTCTTTGCTTGTGGTGGGTGGGGCTGTAATCGATTGTGATGGGGCTTTCTGTGTGTGTGTGTGTGTGTGTGTGTGTGTGTGTGTGTGTGTGTGTGTGTGTGTGTGTGTGTGTGTGTTTATCTGTGGATGTGTGTAAGGGAGAGTGCGGTATTGTTAGGCAGTCTGGCGCCAACCTGTCTCCTTGGGTCCATTCCACCCACTCTGCTGATGCAGTCAGCCAACACATCTCTATCCTCCAGAGATAGAAGGGGGTGGGGGTGTCTAGAAGAAGGAGGAAGAGCAGCTACACCTGCTGTGGAGCATCTCATCTTTTTTTTTCAGCAGCGCTCAGTGTTTTTCTTCACTTACACAAACATCTTGTTTTCTGTTATTATCACATTTTCTTCACAGGAAATCATAACCTGCTAATTCATCTACTGTATAACTGGAGTTTAGATGTGTTATTGCTGCATTCCCCTAAACCACTTCTAAGGAAACATCCTGAACGAGTGCTATGTTTTAATCTGCACTCCATAGTGGACCTAAGAAAAGTGGTAAATACAACATACAAGTGCAGCATGCAGGTCAGCTTGTAATATCAGTATTAATATGTGTGTGAACATACTGTTCACATCATCATGCCACACCTTTTGGCACCCACAGAGTGAAGATTATTTATTTATTGATTATTGACATATTTTATTGTATTTTGATATTGTTTTCGATTAAAGCAGAACAATGAAAGACTGTACATTACAATGATATATTTAATATTAAGTGTGTTGTTTGACACAAGACAGAGTAGAGAAAACTGCCCTTATGGTGATAAAATCAGCCACACACAAGGCCAAGTAGCTTATTGTTATTTTTTTCATCATAGCATAGCATTAATTTTTTCACAGTATAAAAAAATGATAAAATACGCAAACATGTAGTGCATTAATAATATTTGCTTTTATATTATTATTATTATTATTGTTATTATTATTATTAATTGTGCAAAGTTGTCCATCATTGCACTGCATAATATATCCAACGAATAGCTATTTGGTGTGTGTGGACAAATGTAATATTCGGAAGTTACCCAGCACTCTATAGTGGGAGTAGGGAGCTTTGATATTTTATTCAGTAAAATTGAATTTATTCAGTTACACACCTCTGCACAAACATATACAAACTGCTTCTGTAATGCTCTAGTGGCGTCTTGGTGAATTGCACGTGACCTGTGGCATGCACACACACACACACACACACACACACACACACACACACACACACACACACACCCACACCCACACACACACC
>JBBJLR010000018.1:10697142-10709431 GCA_037577145.1 Brachypetersius gabonensis
CTCTCTCTCTCTCTCTCTCTCTCTCTCTCTCTCTCTCTCTCTCTCTCTCTCTCTCTCTCTCTTCTCTCTCTCTCTGAGTTTATGATCTCTGCTCTAATGAGAGGCTGATTTAGGTGCCGAGAGGGCCATTTGACGACATGCCCGGCCTCTTAGTGCTAATACTGAACATGTCCCAGTGCGCTTATGAAAAGGATTGCAGCCCAGACTTTCCCTAGTGTGTGTGTGTGTGTGGGTGCATTGATGAACTAACTACACACATCCACAGTGCCCAGCTGCAGCATGAGAACAGTTACATTTATAGTTATTCAAATTAAAACACAGGCCTTCTGCTTAACGTGATGTATGAAAGCTGCATGCAGCATTGCTTTTGATGTAGTGCACATATCTCACTATGGCAATAACCTGCATACATTCTGGCAATTAAATTATTCAGTTATAGCCAGGATCACAACCACTGCAGGCGCACATATTGCGATTATAAAATTTCTGGTGATGATTGTCACATATACACTGCCAGTGACCAAAATCTTGTGTAATATATCTATTTTTGTTCCTGCAGTGGCCCCCAAACACGAACTCAGTTGGAGGCAACGCTGTATTGTGTGATCATTTGCCTTTTTTTTTTTTAAGTCTAAAGGGGCCAAATTGGCAGATTACTTAGCAGCTAATGTTAAGTAAGTGGGAAAATAGAAGCAACAAACAAATAACTATGATTGAATTACTTTGCTGACTTTTAGAATGTATTTCTAGAATCCTGAAAATAGTAATCAATAGTATCAATACAGTGTTTTGGTTTACATTCTGAAACATTTCTGTCTCTGTAAATACAATGGCTTTAACTATATTAAAATGGAGTTGAGGCAGAATGTGGCAGAATAATAAAATACTTTAAGAAGCTTTCTAAATGCTCAGCTGATGTCGTGTGCATTCATGTACAGCTCATTTCTGCATGAAATCTAATAAACAAACTGATTTGAAAAACAAAAGAAACACTTCTGTTTATTTAGAACGAGAGAGATGGACATCCCATCCCTTTTAATGTGGACTGTCTGCGATGCCGGAAGATGAGAGAAGCTAAACAGTAGTTATAGGATGCTGCAGGCATTGTGATGTGTGAAAAGGCCTCTTTCTCTTTGTCTGAAGTTGGCTTTTTCATAGGATCTCCTAGCATTTTCTCTAGCATTTCCAAATATTGCCAAACTGCTTATTTAGTCTATGTAGTAAACACCCTTCTTTCTATCTCTCTCTCTACCCCTCCCCAACCACTGGGAAGTGTAGTCCCCTGCTGTTGCTCCCCAGCTGCCTGTGCAGTTTCCTTCTCCCTTCTCTTCTCTCAGATCACACACACACACACACACATGTTTGATGCTCTCCAGCTTTCAGCCATGCTGGCAATTCAAACAGCGGTGACAACAGCAGCAATTCAGATGCTCAGAACGAGACCAGCAATTCAGATACTGAGAACAAAAAACACCAGATAACAGGACAATCCCCCACTCCCTCCTCCCACCACTATCGCCACCCATTTCAAAAATGCCATCGCATGTGGCCGGCCAGCGGACAAAGCCAGTGGTTGCTTAGTAACCGGGCCTTTCGATGGCTCTTCTTTTGGCTTTTCTTCTGGTTTATGTTCGTCATAACAGACAGTGGCAGGCCCATGTCTGCTTCCTGTTCTGCTTTCATCATCATACCATGTCATGATTTATTTAAGTAATTCATTCACTTTTATTTATTAGGGACAGTGGATATCGCAGCCCCAGTGCATATCCATTAACAAAAGGACAAATGTGTCCCTATTTTCCAATGGCAAACCGCTCTAGATGTCAGAATGAAAATATTGATCTTCAGAGTAGCAATATTGATACGTAACAAAAAGTCACAGTATATGTCATTTGTTTAGATTGAAGGAGTAGCTCAAGTCAATAATTTCCCTCTCTGGGTGAGGTTCCTTTGCCATCATTTTAAGAGAATAATGCAGAACAACAGTTTAACCAAAACAAACTACATAACCTTTGTTAGATATTTATATCACATGAAGCAAGAATCAGGAGTGATGGATTGATGAATTATCAGGATTGATCACCTGTACTGCGATATATTTGGAGAATATCTGGATATTGAATTTTATGAATATCACCCAGCACTGCTATATCTGCATGCGGATGCACTTTGAGTAGTGCTAGAAACAGGCTGGAAATGGTATGCCACTTCACATTCCTCTGTGGTGGGATATAATAGCTGCTTATGAAATCGCTCCTCACACGTGGCGCCAACAAGCAGAGAGAGGGATTGTGTCACTTGACAGTTTTGTGTGCATATTCGAAACCGTTTAACCTTCAGCACATTAAGAGGATGACAGGCAGCACTGTGAATGGAGACAAGAGAAGGAGAAAGAGAGAAAAGAAGAGAGAAAGAGAGAGTGAGAGAGAGACGGCAGCCCTGGTGATGACCTCTACGCTTGATTGATTTGAGAATATAGACAAGATGTCCCCCCTTCTGTATGAAAGCTAGCAATTTTCTCCCTCATCTTGGCGACTTCAGGGGGAAGCCGACAGCAGTCGAATCAAAGGGCCCGTCCTGGATCTGCTAACCGGTTTGAAAAACACAGCAATGGAGAGTGACATCTTGGTAACGGCCCTGCCTTTTAGCTGACAGCTTGCTCTCTCTCTCTCTCTCTCTCTCTCTCTCTCACACATACACACTCACATACACACACACATACACACACAGTCATATGCTTACTTAGATTGATACAAGCACAGTATAAGAACGATATCCCTTTTAACTCAGGCAAGCTCAAAAAGCAAAAAAGTTTTGCACTTCAGTCCTTTTTTGAAGACTTTCTTCAAGGATTTATGAAACATGCTCCCCTGGTCACTTTAATGACCTCAGCCTCCAGGCCTTGACCTGTCCTCTTAGCACTACCAGACACAGCCACAGCATGCTCTGTATTTTCCCACAGAGATGGTGGGTGAATGTGTGTGTGTGTGTGTGTGTGTAGATTGGTAGGTGGGAAATCGGCCTTTGCCGAATTGTTAAGCTACGTGTGTGCACATTATTGTCCAGGGGGCGTCGTTTTTCCCCTCTGACACACACAGAGATAAATCTGTTTGTGAACGAGGGCACTGTACCACATCCGGGAACACACCGAGCCACGGGCCACCATCATTTAGATAAAACAAATTGCCAGCAGCCACAGCGGGGGAAAGAGTACGGGAGGAAGAGAGAGAAAGAGACGCTACAGAGAAAATAGCAGACTGGACAACCATTCAAGCTTGCTCTGTCTCTCTCTCTCTCTGTCTCTCTCTCTCTCCCTCTCTCCCTCTCTCTCTCCCTCTCCCTCTCCCTCTCACTCCCCCCTCTCTTTCTTTCTCTTTCTCTCTCTCTATCTTTCCCTCTCTCTCTCTCTCTCTCTCTCTTTCTCGCTCGCTCTCAGGAGAAACATACAAAGCTATTTTCTCTGGCCAATAGCAGTGCAGCAAAGCGAAGAAGGCAGGCAGTAAATTCCCGCTGGGTAATTAAAATCAATAGCCAGGACTCGCTCAGTAGCCAACAAGGTCAAACGCTGAAGAGAAGGCAGGAGAGTGCCCAAACAATGAAATAAATAAAGAAAAGAGCATTCTGTGGTGTTTCATTAACCCTGCATAGTGAGACAAGTGTTAGCCTCTTTGTGTATTACTGTGTTTGTGTGTGTGTTTGTGTGTATGCGTGTGACAGGGAGAGAGAGAGAGAGAGAGATAGGCTGATAGTGCTGAGGAAGAAGTGGTCTTTGGTCATGAGCCCAACTTCACTTACACTTAGTCCAAGTACCAAAACGAACATGACACCTGCTCTCCGTCTCATGGTGTCATATGCAAACATAGATTTTTTTTTGTAACGTAAATACACATCCTTTACATCTTTCAAATGTCTTTGTTTTCATGAATAGTATCAAAAATTGACATGTTTTTCTCCAATATGTTGAAGATGGCAAATAAATAGTAAGCGAGCATTGACATGTGCAGAAGTTTGTTTTCTGTTGAGGATGTGTACTTATATGTGTATTAATATGATAACATATTCAAACATATACCAAAATTGTAAAAATAAAATAAGAGAAATTGGTGTTGGTCAGTAAGAGATGGGTCTAAAGAGGGTATGTCTTGTGCATACATGTGCGTGTGTGTGTGTGTATCTGTGTATATGTGTGTTCTGAATAACAGCAGATATCACTCTGAAAAAGCACTTTGGCACTATTAGTATTCTGCTGACACACACATATGAGATCACTCCTTTAGCGCAGAATTTATCAGACTGGCCTCTTTTCTCTTTTCTTTTTCTCTCTGTCTCTGTCTCTGTCTCTCTCTCTCTCTGTCTTTCTCTCTCTCTCTCTTTCTCTCTAACTCAGATTTGGACTAATTTAGTTTAATTCCAATTCAGCTGTTCACTTCGTTGATGCAGCAAAAGCATTAGGGAGTTTGTTGGTGTGCTTGTTTGTATTTTAACCTGCAAGTATGCATGTGTCTATTGCAGAATATGTGTGTGTCTACTGCAGAATCGGGCATACAGGGTTTAGTTTGCCCTGTTTGGGTTTTGTGCCCTATTTGGAAATGCGAGTTCTACCAAAACTTTGTTTGCCTTTATTTTTGTAAACCCTCCTTTCTGTGTACGCAGATAAACAGAGGCACAAATAGACATAAAATGACAATATAAAATTATTGGGAATACACTCGTTTGTACTATATAAGCAATATGTTTGTGAGAAGAGTGGATTCAAAATAAATAAAAAAAATAAGGTACAGCTAGCAGGATGTAGCATTAAGAGAATTTACTTTGTAGTATGAAGATATATAACTTACTGAGCTAAAAGTATTCCACATAATAATATTGCACATAGGAGAAAAAGGTATTGTGCAAATGAGAAGCCATTTTCTGTAGTTTATGCCTATTAGTCTAAGGCTATAAGTGTTTCTCTGAAGTAGATGATTAACACTGTCAGTAATAGATTGAAGTCAAGATAATTTTCTTCTATCTGCCACAGGTGTGAAGTTCCTCTCCAACAGAGATAGCTTTTCTTATCAGTTTTTAAAGTTGTTTGGTGTCTGCCACTCATGTTGTCACACCAGCCTTTAACCGCACAGTATTAGGTGCCGGTCACCACAGAATCGTAGAACATCCGGAGCTTGGTACTACAGACAAAAATGACCGGAAACTGTTCTTTGATCAGTCTAGTACACCAAGGTTATAGTCTTGAAGGATTACCACATCCACTCCCAAAATGGACAGAGGGAAGACCATCATCTCCTCACATCTACCACCAATTCTGTAGTCATACTGATGTAGAGCTGTAACTGATTCAGTTACAGTCTCAACTCTTACATTCAGTCTCATCCCCATCGCTGATACATTACACAGTCATTTGAGAATTTTGTAAAGTCATGTGAGAATAACATCTTATGCAGCGATTTCAATGCATGCATACAAAAACTGCTCAGTCAATAATGTGAAGCGGTTAAAGACCAGCATGTATTCATCTGTGCAAAATAGTTTAATTGTGTTTGACAAATATGAATTGTTTCACTCACATCACCCACAGAACTGCTCATAAGGATTTGTGATTGGTCAAGATGTTCTCCATAGAAACATTGTGATGGGGTAGAAAGTTAATTTGCTATATGACGACTGCAAGGTCCAGTATCACAGTATCAATTAACAAATGTCTGGGTGGTGCTAAAGTCCTGTGTCTGGTACAACAGCCCCAGACTTCACAGCACCCTCAAAGCAGTCTGGCAAGAATTCTTCCCCAGGTTTTTGTTTCCACACAAGGAGTGAGTATAATGATTTGCATTTGTTTTTTTTTTCAGAAACAATGTTGTTAAACACTGTATAAAGTAAACTGGAGAACACAACACTGCTAAAATGAATCTTTGTGCATCCAAAATGTACTGTTGGGTCATTCCAAACATTGTTAGTGTTTTAATTGAGGTGTTTGCTCAGAACGTTGTGGTCCTGGAAGAGCTGTGGCTGATTTGAGAGTGAGTCATTTCTTCTCCTTATCAGGCCACTGTCCACTGTGCTATCAGCCACAGATGCAGTATCTGATCTCTCTCTCTTTCTCTCTCTCATATATTCCCACTTTATCCCACTCTCTGATCATCCCTGTCTTTTTCATCCTCTGCTTATCTCCACACTCTCCTTCCTTCCATCTCTCTGCCCCATTCCTTCTGTTTCCATCACCCATGTTCTTTGTTTGTCCTTCATCACGTTTTCTTCTTTCCACCTCTCTCTCCATCTCTCTGCCTCCCTCTGGATTACCACCCGCTCTCTTGCTCTCTCTCTCTCTGTCTGCTGATTGTCAGTATTCATTGTGTCCCTTAATGTCCGAGCCAGCCTCCATTTTCTCTGTGATGTTGCTCGTCACAGTGGGGCCACAGCTATAGAGCAAACTCACTTTCACTGCTGCGGTCATCCATGCCCCGGTAATTACAATCTGTCAACATTTCATGAGCAAATATCTCCTATAGCCATGGGTAGTGCTGCATTGTTCATTGCTCACTTTAGTCCACATTTTGCATTTTGGTTTTAGACTGAGGAGTGGATGTTTGAAATGGAGACTGAGAGGTGATCAGACTACTTTATCTACTAAATTTACATAAACAGAAAACTTTCTTTGGCACTGGTGTATAAAAAACTACATACGTCACCATTTACAACAAGCATACAGTATTTGAACATAGCACATTAACAAGATGAGAGTTATCATTTTGCTTTTTACTATCCAAATGTAGTTACTAGAGCTGTCCATGTGAACATTTTAATTACATGCTTTCACTGTAAGTTATTAAGGCTACTCATCATCATCCTGAACCCCAGCTGCTTGTTCACTGTAGTCCTGTCAAGTTTCATTGATGGCTTCCTCACTTTACTATTGCCATGTTGAATTTGTTAATCATTAAAGTACATCAGGTCTGAAGCGTCGTTTACAAGTCAAACACCCCACTGATGCCGGCTAGATTAGTAATTTGACAGAATACACTGAAAAGCACTTGTCTCAGACCTAGACACCTATAGAGCTTCCAAATCAGCAAGTGTCCCTAAGCTGTATTTAGCAAAAGCAAGATGTTCCTGAAATTTTGACTATACTTATCATATGGATGATAGATTAATTGACTCTCTCTCTCTGATTGATCACAATGAAGCACACAAATAATATAATCATGAATGACCAGAAACATATCAGCTATTTAACATCATTGTACCAGGTTTGATTCTGTTACTTAAACATTTTTGTTTGTTGTAATGTCAAACAATGAAAAAATAAATGCACTCACATAAGCAGGTTTTCACAAATTCCGTTCATTATCAAGAGAGACACTTCTGTACATTCATTGTACAGTGACTGTTTTCTTTTGGGGGAAAGAATGAATTTAAAATATGACCTGTGTAGAATGTATAGCATTTCATAAATTTTATTTGTAGCTTTAAAAAAGTTTTTTTTTTCTCTGTACATTTTGGTGTTTATGATACTAGTGTCGATACTGTTTGTAACAGTGAACAGTGAGTAAATGAGAAAAGTAATGTGTGTGACAGAGTGGACCATGAGTGAATGTCTCTACGTAACCTACGTGGGCTCTCCACGTAACCTAGGTCTACAGAACACTGAGTTTAAACTGTTCTAATGGAACATAAAAAAGCGCCAAGCGCCACAATTACAGTGATTTTACTATAGTTCAGGAGTGCTGCTAGGGAAATTAGTTGGTTATTCATAATCATGTTTACACTTACATTTCATGTCAATGCATATGAATCTGTAGTTCCAGCTGTTTTGCAAAGCAATGTGTTTGGTCATAGGTGAGTGTATTGAATATTACAAAACAGGTACAATCAGACTGGGAGAGAAGTGTCTGATTTTTCACAATAACTGAGCACAGATTGCAAAGTAATGTCTCACATTGTGCTGCGGCAAAGCGTTTTTTGGTATTTTAGCACACACATAATCAAAAAAAATTAATCAACTGCATACCCTATATAGGATAACATTTCACCAGATACTTAAGAAGAGTCTGAACCTATTGGTGCCCCTATGCAAGGTTTTTGTTTACAACTAAACCAATTAGAGTAATTAAAAAAAACCCAGAATACAATTCAGCGTGAAATATGTCACGGACTGTCTGGAGCAAAACTATAATTGGGTGTCGAAACAGATATTGGCACTGTTTCATGACTGAAAGCTCAATGGGTGACTATATGAAAATATGTTGCTTCTGTAACGTGATGAAAATAGTGTGTTCAAACTGGGCTATTAGCTGATTGTCCATGTATCATCTGCATGGACCAGGAAATGAATGGTGCATTTTGAAACTTTATAAATGTCTACATGCTACATTAAACTTTGAAAGAGTTGAGGAAAATTAGTTTTTTGTATAATTTGAGGTTTTTCCACAATCATGCATTTTCTCTCATATTCTGTTGCTTGATTTTGCAACAGTTATGTAACTCAGCCAATCAAATTTTAGAAATATCATTTTACAGCTACCTCTGAAAATAATGCTTAATGGTACACAGTAGCTTGAGTGGTCTTATACAATCTCTGAAAAAATATCATTGCTTTTTATATGCAAAATATCACTTTTCCCTCACAAAAGCTATTTGGGACTGAAGAAGCTGCCATACCCCGGAGCTTTGTGTAGCATGACTGGTATGGAAATTACTGAGCATTATGAGAAGTCTCTGTGGAGTAACAGTTGCCAGAACTGTTAGTTTAAATACAGGCAATGCTCACAGAAAGTAGCATCAGAGAGACTTTTACAAAAAATCCACCAAGCGGAAAGTAAGTACACAGGCCATCTTTAGGTATGTTATTTAAAGATTTACAAACATAATCTCTGTGACATTTTCTTTCATCACTCTAAATGTGTTACACTTTTACTGCAAACTAATCTCTCTCTCTCTCTCTCTCTCTCTTTCTCTTTCTCTCTCTCTCTCTCTCTCTCTCTCTCTCTCTCTCTTTCTCTCTCTCTTTCTTTCTCTCTCTTTTTCTTTGGCTCTTCTTCCTCCCTCTTTTCTTCTTTCTTCTGTTGCAGGCAAAGACTACCAGCCAAAAATGTATATTACTACCGTTGCCCAGATCATCGGAGGAACTACGTTATGTCTTTCGCCTTCTGTTTCGACCGTGAGGATGATGTGTACCAGTTTGCCTACTGTTACCCCTACACCTACTCTCGCCTGCAGCACTATCTGACCAGCCTTGAGCAAAGAAACCTAGACTACCTGAGGAGAGAGCAGCTGGGCCTTAGTGTGGTGAGTGTGTGTCCGCATGTATGTTTTCATACATTTTCAGGACAGTAATGTCTTGACTATGGAGGAAACCAGAAGATAAACAAGAGACTAATGTGCATTTTACAAAAGCTATCAAAGAAAAACATTTATAGGCTAATCTATGTACATATCGTCTCTGTTAGAACAAAACCTTGCTTCTCCATTTTTTATTTAATTCAACATTTCTTTATTCATCTATTTTTGAGTAATTTAAAAGTCCCAGCAGCTGTTTACATTGAGTCAAAGTTTCATGATCAATGGTCTAATAGAAATAACTTCGAGAAACGTCTTTTTAGGCTATTATACAAGTAAAATAGCAAAACCTTTTTTTTTTAGGTTTTGCTATTACAGGCTCTTAAATACAGATGAGACTTCTATGTACACATTACTTACACTTATCATATATCTACAGTTAGTGTTTATTTGATTATCTCGGTTTATAGAGGTGCATTTTGTAGTCTTTAGTTACATGCTATAGCCCCTCTGATTTTCTCCATCGTTTGTTAGCCCCGTTTATCCTGCTGATCAGTAGTCAGGGCTCCCTCAGGAATACCAGTATTATTTAGCTAGTGGATCATTCTCAGCACAACAGTAACACTGAGATGTTAGTGGCATTATGTCCATACAGCAGTCCATCACACACAATAGTGCTGCTGGAGTTTTTAAACACCTCAGTGTTACTTCCAGGCTGTGAATAGTCCATCAGCCAGAAATCCCAAACCAACAGTGTTTTTTGTCCAGGAACTGACGATGATTTTACATCTGCAGTGGGCAGCAACAGGTCTAATATAGAGGACAGTGAGTTGAGTGCTATGTGTGATCCAGATGTTAAATTAACACATCCTGACAAATATATAAAAACAAACCTCCATATGTATGAAAGAGTTTTTGTCCTAATTAACCGTATCACTTTCTTCCAGTGAAATGGACAAACAAAGAATACTTTTTTGAACGTTAAATACTGGGCAGCCTGCGGATTGTTGTGAGTTTGATTGTAGTTTTAGAGTCTTTAATTGTGTTTTTCTTTACGCATTGCCTAAAGCAAATTAAAAGATCTTCAGGACATGTGGTGTAGCTCCATGAACTCCAGCCCCTCCAGTTCAGTTCTAGATATCTATGCATGTGTACTGTACTGCTATATCTGCTTTTTTCTCCCCACATTCATTCTCCCCTTAGGGCCCTGTGTGTGTGTGTGTGTGTGTGTGTGTGTGTGTGTGTGTGTGTGTGTGTGTGTGTGTGTATGTTTGAGATCAGAGCACTCCGCCCGCGCTGGCCCAGGTGCTGGATCATGCACAGCGCCTGCAGTGCTGTCTCTGCTCTTATCAAATAATTGTAGAAGAAAAACTCATTAGAAATGCTTGAAAGATTAAGACCCGTTTTCATTTTTTTTTCTCCCTTTCCACGTTGTCAAGGAAAGCTAGGCTGCAAGGGCCAGCGATGAAAGGACGTTTATTGATAAGAAACGCAGCATCAGTTTAGAAAAGAAGTCCGTTTCTTATGAAATGTGATTTGAATGGGTAAATTATACGGGGGAAAATAAATTGGGCAAATTTCCATCTCAGCGATTGCAGTTCACATCCTGAAGTACTATCTACTCAACCTACTGTTGCACACAAAACCTACAAGGTTGATTTTTTGTTGATGGGATATCTTATGACGTACACTTCGCCGGATTAGTGTACTGTAGACACTGTGTCTTTTTTAAGAAATAGAATAGAAACACAGAATTATTTACAAAACACTTGTTTTGTTTGAAGGCGACATTGGGGATATTGTCAATGCCTCAATAAAATGATTATGATGTATATTACATAAAAACACAAAGACACTATTGTGGGCTAATGTTCATCTTGTTTCTGCTAGAATGTAAGGCTTATTCAATGACCTGTGAGGAAACATCCAGTGAAATGAACAATTATTGTAATTTACAGTTTTATCTTTTCATAGTGTTGATTATTCAACCCTCTGCATGACTTGTCACGATATCTCACCAGGAATAACCCTGCATGTTATGACAGATGTAGAAAAAGCTTTTTTTTTTTTTTTAGTTAAATTCATTACATAACAGGCCAGCTATGACACAGAATTGATATTAGACTATAGATCCTGTTTTTATGACCAATAGCCATGTTTCTGACAGCTAACCAATCACTACTGCGACCTGCAGCAGTAATGCAGCAACTAAACCTTGAACATGAACTGAACTGTAACCTGTACATTCAGTCTAGGTAAATAATGTTTTTCATAAAGTAATATGCTTTGAGGTGTAGGTGTACTTCAGTATTTCATACATTGCTGTGCTCTGAGAAGCGTACTTTAAAAAGTGGCAGGTCAGATTTAAAGTAAGGGTGGAGGCTAGAATGGAATTAGTATGCATGGGCATAGAGGAGCTTTATGGCCTTATTTGTCTTTTTATGTCCTGTGTTCTTGGGTCTGTGGCAGCACAACCCACACATAATGAGAGAGAGAGAGAGAGAGAGAGAGAGAGAGAGAAGGGGGATGTGAGGGTCCACCAACCATGTCTGCAGTAGTAAAACACTCTGTCCCTCCGGTGGTGCGAGACAAAGACGTGATGCTGTTAAACAGAGGCCACATGTGGACAGTTTCAGCATACGCATGCGCATATGCACACACACACATCCCGACATGGTCATTTTCTTACTAAGCCCACATTTCCGTTCTCTCTTTTCCACAAATAGCACAATATGGACACTAGGAGTATCCTGATACAGTTGAGTCTAAGTCAAAGTCAAGTATATAGTGAGATGAGACTGCATGGCTCCAGATTTTACAAAGTACAAAAGTAAACATATGCAGTTATCCATTCCAATCCAGTACCTAGTTATATTGTCATGTTGTCATTCTAGACATCCAATTAATTAAATATACTATATCAGTATTGTGGCACTCTAGACTATATATACACTCACCTAAAGGATTATTAGGAACACCATACTAATACGGTGTTTGACCCCCTTTCGCCTTCAGAACT
>JBBJLR010000018.1:10753141-10769362 GCA_037577145.1 Brachypetersius gabonensis
TCTCTCTCTCTCTCTCTCTCTCTCTCTCTCTCTCTCTCTCTCTCTCTCTCTCTCTCTCTCTCATTCTCTTTCTTTCCTTCCCCCGTTGTTTTTTGTCATGATTAAAAGTTTCCACCCTTGCAAGCACATTTTCCATCTGGTTAGCCACCATGTCAACAGCTGTAGGGCTAGTGTTTTATCATTGGAAAGTGGCATGCTGCACTCATGAATGCCGGCCTGCTTCCCAAACAGCTCACTTCACATCGACACGGGCATTTTCGCACAGGTTCCCCACTGCGTTAACCTCATCCACGCAGCCTCCTCCGCTTTGTTTCTGTTGCTTCCATCTAAATGGCTGCAGAGTTGAAAGGATCACATAATATAGGCAGAGGATTGTACATATGGACCTGGAACATATCAAATAGACTGTCACGACCCATAGACTGCTCAGCAGAAACATGTAGAGCACAGACGCGGACCAACATTTCAATTCAGCTTTTATTCAAAGCGACACAAAAAAACTGAACATGAACAGGCACGTGGGCCAAACAAAGAAACAAAAGAACAGGTAGGGAACCTAGCATCAGGTTTAGTGATGGTATACCACCGTGCCTGATAACAGAAGGACTAGACATTATATACAAGAGACATTCAACCAAGAACCAATCAGAACAGACATGCAATCATCAGACAAGACAGAATAGGAGGCACGGTAACGAGACTGAAACTAAAGACAGGTGAACCTAATAATAACAGAGAACAGACAGTCTCGAGGGAGACACCTAGTGTACATAAGCGGAATAGAACTCCCATGAGACCCATAACAGAAAACCAGAACATATATACAAAAGACCATAACTAGAACTCAGGATACATAAAACAAGGACTTAGGATCGGCCTAACCAGAGCACAGAATAGGCCTAAACCTTACAGTACACCTTCCTTCCAGGCGCAACTCCGGGGCGCTTAGTCAAAAAACAAAAATACTTCCAGTCCAAAACGTCAACAGACGAAGGAGGGAAGCAACAGAAACCAGTCCGCAAAATCCCCCACGGAGGATTAGGAGGAACAGGAGGCGGTAGGCTCCGAGGAAACCAAAACGAGGCACGACGTCCACTCAGACCAAAAAACCCGAACAAGATCAAAACAAAAACAAGGAAGGCACAAAGTCCAAAAATAGCCACTAGAACAGACAGGGTAATCCAAATTAGAAAATGAGATGAGAAAATGTCCAGCAACACCAGAAAAAAAACTCCCAGTGTCGACACCGAACTCTGAAGCAGTACCAGAACGTTCAGTCCAGGAGCTGGAGAGGAATCGGGGTTATGATGGCGTGGCACAGGGACAGACAGCGGCTCACAGGCTGGACCACCGGACACAGGAGCAGGAGACGTATCGTAGGCAGGACCGCCTGGCGTCGGAGCTAAAGGTGAATCAAAGTCCAGACCACCAGACACAGGAACTGGAGATGAAGCAGGAGCTGGAGTCGAGTCGAGGTCCATCCCACCAGTCACAGGAGCAGGCGAAACGCAGGAAACAGGACCCGCAGGCACAGCGACAGAAGTAAGTACTGGATCCGCTTCGTCAGGTGTGGGAGTCAGCAGGTACTCAGGATCCTTATTATCTAGAGCAAAATACTGTAGCATAACAGAAGCTGATTTATCAGGTACATGAACTGACAGTGAGTAATTGACAACAGTTACAGAAACGTCAAATGCATTAACTGGCCGTGGAGTGTGAGCAGGATCACTCAGTACAGAATCCATAGACAAGTCCAGAGCAGAAATGGCCGGTACTTTGGCCAACGGCTGGTCAGAAACAGAGACTGACAGCAGGTCATGACGTAAACCAGCAGAGGCAGAAACCAGCAACTGGTTATCCAGACTGACGGATGCAGTTTTATCAGAACAGACAGACAGGGCGGTAAGGCAAACTGGGAACATAAATGGGTCATCCACGGTGTCTAGCTTAATATCAGGGGAAACAGAAACAGGATCAGGAGAAACAAGGTGTTCTAAAGACTCCGCTACAAAAACTAAGAAGCTAGCCAAACAAACTACAGGCTCGACTGGGGAAACTAAAGGGGCAACAGAAGAGTCAGCACGGACTACAGAACCATTTAAAACAGAAATAGGAGTAACAGGGGAAACTATAGGGTTACTAGAAGCTTCTACAGAAGTAGCTAAGGAAGCTAAAGGCTCGACAAGAATCTCGACAGGCCTAACGGGAAGAACTACCGGATCAACCAAGGGAGCTAAAGGCAAGTATGAAAGATCAACAGGATCAACTGAGGATACAGGGTTAACTAAATAAACCATAGAAACAGACGGGAAGTCAACATGTTCAACCGTAGGACCTACAGAAGCATTTAAAGAACCTACTGAATCTACTGAGTCAGAAACTGGATCAAACATACGTACAACAGAGCTAGCAGGGAGATCTACAGTATCAACCGGGACAGCCACAAGGGAATCAGAGGACATAACAGGATCAACGAGAAAAACAGGAGCCTCGACATGAATCACTGGGTCAACCGGCAGCTCAACCGTATCAGTTACACAAGCTACGGGGGTAATTACAGGAAAAGTCACAGAAGCGTCAGGGTTAGCTGAGGAGCTAATCAGGCTAGCGGGGTGAGCTAATGAGTTAGCCGACAAAACTACATGTTCCTCAGAGGGAATCAGAGAGCCAGCTGGAGAATCAGACAGTTCAGCTGAAACAGCGGCTGGGAGAGTCAGAGGAAATCCAGGAGTAACTTGCGGTTTTACAGGCGGAACAGAGGATCCATCGGGAACAGCTGACGGGATGAAGGAGCTGCTTGAGGCTTCCGCAGGGCTGACTGAATCGTCCGTAAGGCTGGTTAGAACACTAGAGAGGTCAGCTGAAACATCCACGAGGATAGCTGTAACATCCGCGAGGCTGGCTGGATCATCCGTGAGACTGGCTGAAGCCTTCGCAAGACAGGCGTAAACTCGAGACAGGTAAGTTTGAGCGGCCGTGAGACTGGCAGAATCGACTAAACTGCCATTTGCGTGGGCAGATGACAGAGACTTGAAACAAGCCGCCAGCATGGACCATGTTTTCTCGGACGCCATCTCCAAGAGAAAGTCGCTCACTACTGAGGAGGCAAGGCAAGGAGGAGCGAGAGACGGTCCTTGGCTGAGCTTCATCCAAACCAGGTACAGGTTCAAGGGGCTTTGTCTTCTTCAGGCGTGGAGCAGGTTTCGGGGGATCAGGTGGAGCTTGAGACTGAGATTTCTGGAACGAGGAAAGCACGGACTTATCAGAACTAGACTGGGCTGGTTCACTAAGGCTTGGAGGAACCTGAACAATAGGATTCCGAGACGAAACAGGTAAGTCTGGGTTCACCCTTGAAGGTGAGTCGGGAATGCGGGAAATGGATTTGTTCCTTCTTCGCCTTTTCCTCCCTTTCCTCCGTGTCCGAGAAGGTATGATGGCGTCGGACACAATCTCGTCCAGAGCCACTCATACCGGTGGATCTTGCCGACGTCCGCTCCACACATAGGTATAGTCCTCGTCCCCCGAACTTATGAAGGGGAACCCACCAGGTGGTCTCCACGGACGACCGTTCCATCCTACCAGGTACTCCTCATCTTCTAGACCTTCAGGGAGTGTCTCCCACGGCAGTTCCCATGGACGCCAACTCCCACTATGCACGGAGTCCTCTTCATCCGAACTTACGGAAGGACTTTCAGGTAGTGAGTGGGGCTCTTCAGGGGAATCTTCAACCGGGAGACTGGCGAGGAAACCTAGAAGGTTGAAGGTCTCCAGCCCTTCTTCCACATAACACTCAGTCGTGCCATATCGTCCCTCCCCATGGGCGGCTACGACGTGAGGAAGGCGAAACGGAACTGGACAATGGGAAATGGGTCACCAGGTCCACGGTGAGTTTCTGTAGACGGTGGCATTCTGTCACGACCCTAGCCTGCTCAGCAGAAACATGTAGAGCACCGATGCGGACCGACATTTCAATTCAGCTTTTATTCAAAGCGACACAAAAGAACTGAACATAAACAGGCACATGGGCCAAACAAAGAAACAAAAGAACAGGTAGGGAACCTAGCATCAGGTTTAGTGATGGTATGCCACCGTGCCTGAGAACAGAAGGACTAGACATTATATACAAGAGACATTCAACCAAGAACCAATCAGAACAGACATGCAATCATCAGACAAGACAGAACAGGAGGCACGGTAACAAGACTGAAACTAAAGACAGGTGAACCTGATAATAACAGAGAACAGACATAGTCTCGAGGGAGACACCTAGTGTACATAAGCGCAATAGAACTCCCACGAGACCCAGAACAGAAAACCAGAACATATATACAAAAGACCATAACTAGAACTCAGGATACATAAAACAAGAACTTAGGATCGGCCTAACCAGAGCACAGAATAGGCCTAAACTTTACATAGACAGAGAAAATTATATAGTTTGAGTATTAGAAGTGGTAACAATGGTAGAAGTACATAGTAAAATGTATTTTATCCAGTTTGTCACAAGGTTAAAAGACATTCCTTTACCATTCAAGTTTACACAGCTCTCCCTTCACCACAAATGCAATGAACTAAGATATTTTTAGTATCTGATGTTCGTAGTTTGTACCACAGCTAAAAGGCTAATGTTGCCTTTATATAATAATTAATAGAATATTAAAGCTAACAGTGAGCAATGAGCAAATCATCAAAAACTCACCTATACGGTGCCAAGTTTTAAAAAGTAATTCCACAAATTTATCAGCATTTCCATGTAACTTAAGATGAGTGCAAAGCCATTACGAGTTGCTTGTCATTTTATTTACATTTTAACATTTTATTTACTGTCCAAAACAACTAGCGAATCTAGATATGTTCTATATGGTATATGGTAAATTACCAATTTCTTTGGAATCTACATGGCCTGAATACACCCTGCATTTACATGATATGAATCGTTTAAAACAATCATAAAACAGTGTCAAAGGCTTCAGGTATTATTTCTGTAAACACTTTTTGTATTTTTTGAGGCGTTATACTATTTAAATGCCTAGTTCCCATGAACAATTCTCTAAAACAGTACAGACATTAGAGCAATACTGACTAGGTATTTTTTTTAGAACAATTCTTACTCGAAATTTCTCTTGAGCAGTTCTGACTCTGACAACATTTTACATCATGTGTGTAGAACTGGACAAAAGTATATAGGTAAAACAATCTTTTGTCCAATTTCATCTGTAGTTTTGTCTCTTTATAGTGATTATATATTACATAAAAGAACATAGAGGTATTTAAGTGAGGAAGATGCTAAACCTCAATAGACTTACTCTTTCTTCTGTTGTGTTATTATCAGTATAGTCAGTTCTTTTGTTCCCTTTTTGCTCTTGTTTGTGACAGCAGGACTCCTCATAAGAGCTGCTGTTCTGGGTGTTCTGGCTGTGCTGCAGATGTTGTGTGATTCTCTTGTTCTCCTTTGCTGTCTGATTAGGCACGTCTTTACTTTATCAGATTAGGAAATGACTTCAGCCTTCTTGTTTTTGTTTTTTTTTTAACTCTCCTAAGGGTCACCCTCAAGATCTCAGCTAGAGTGCCCCCCCACACACACACACACACACACACATATTCAAATATTCTGTAACATTGCCAGACACTTTTGTGTGCTGTTGTCTATTGTACTGCTATGCTCTGGATGGTCAAGAGAGCAGCATGAATAGGAATTGTAGTGTGTGTGCACGATCACTGAACATTTTTGAATCACTTGTCATATTAATAATTACTCCTTAATCAGCAATACTGTGTGCACAATAGATATACGTATTATATATTCTCATATATTGGTCATTTTTATTCTTCAAAGTTGAATAACCACTTTTCAATAACAAGACATTCTGGGTATTAATTTCTCAGCTTTCTCAGTCCTTATGGAATCTTTCTGAATGTGCTTTTATATATATATATTTTTTCATTTTTTCATTTCATTTTCTTCCTAATAATTGCTGATTATTAAAAACCTACAGCTGTCTGCCAAAGATTAAACACCCCAATCAAAAATAAATATTCATTGTCTATAGATAGTTTCAGTTTGAATGCACAGTTTCTGATTTTATATGGTAAATCAGTAATAATTCATTAAAATATGTAAAATTGTGTTCCCTTTAGAACACATGTGTACTGTGTAAACTTGACTGGGGCACCCAAACTTTTACATAGCATCATGTGTCTTCCTTGTATTGCTTTTATTTGACTTAAAAAAACATTTAAGCAGTAGTTTATATGGCAGTAATTGATTCTGCTCCTATGCACAAGCCTACTCACTTTTTTTCATATCCAACACACAAATAAACCCTGAGATGTTGCCAAAGCATTTTTGCCTTTAACAGTGTTTCTGTTATCTGGGCTAGACAACAGACAGCGTAGCAGTTCCAGTTTTCTCCAAATTGCTTTTTTTGTCAGTGAATGCTGGCAATAATATGGCAGGGTACTTCAGCAGATTTTACTGGCTGCTCTAAACCAGTTTACTCCGATCACTTTCTTTAGTTAATCAGTGATATGAATCCAAAAGCACTCTGAGTAATCATTCTTTCATTCTCTTTCCTGGCACAACAGAGCTTCCAGCATCCAGTTTCATAACAACAAACAGGTAGCTTTCTGTGAAGACAAACAACATAGACTTTCATTTTAAAAGCTAAACATTGGGACGTGGAATTTGAAAGCACTCCCTGAAGGGTTGCTGTATCCTTGGCTATTAGATTGTCATGTCAAAGTGACCAGTGGCCATGCTCTGGGCTAATTCAGGGTCATGTAGGGTGATGTTGAACCGCCCCAGCATGCGCCGCTGTTCTGCAGCGTGACCGCCACTACGCTTTGCTAGGAGTGTGTAGGAGGTCATTGATCTCTGCAACATGTAAATAGCAAGTCACTATTTCAGGATGCAGTCAGTGGCAGGTCCCCTTCTGAAAGCGGAATGGTGGAGGTGGCGATTGGTAAGCTATCAGGGCAGTAAAATGATTTGTGGAGTCAGTGGTGGGTCATTGATTTCGTTTTGGGTCAACGAGGAGATGTCATTTGGCCTGCTCTGACTATGAACTGCACTGTTTGCCTCAATTGCGCTCCCCCAGTGGGCAAATCTATAGAGTCAGATGAAGTGGAATCTAAAAGAACTGCCCACAGGCTTTACTGCACACACTGCTGTTATGGTTCATCTAGTTATTATTACAGGCTGGAGGTGTATATCTCTGACCTCATGACAACTCCATTTAAATTATGTTTTTTGAGGGATTCTGTGTCTCATAATTTAATTTTTTTTATATAAAAGTGCACTTAAAACAAATGTTTGTCTTGATGAACTCTTTGTTCAGTAGTATAATATAGACAAATTAATACAACAGTCTATTTAATACTTTATGTTTCACTGTTTTATAACCGGGGAGGAAGTGGCAAAAAAATAGCTTATGCTTCTGTTATTGTTGTTATAATTCTAATCAGGGCTCAGAACAAAGAAAATAAACAAAAACTAATAAATGAACAGCATTTTGCTGGGAATTAAATCATTCCAGATGCTATGGAAGAGTAATTTCCATTCATCTGTTATGAGTTAATAATAATTGTTATTTCATTCAGCCTAGTACCTTATTACTTATGACCTGAAAACTCTTTTTGGACCAGCAACATCTGATTAGGTTTTATTCTGTGGATCACTTTATAAGTGTGTGTGTGTGTGTGTGTGTGTGTGTGTTTGTCTGGTGGAAAAGAACATTCACACTATTTGAGTGACCTATTCTGAGGATGCGAGGAACATGTCCCCACCAATTTTTGCTGTGGCACTGCACACAAGTGCTGCTTGCCTTTCCATCCTTTCTATTGTGCTGTTTCCCTCGGTTGTGTTCACAAACCTACACTACCCTACAAAGCCAAAGTGCAGTAACTACGCCAAAGCTGAAACTGAGAAACATGGCTTTAGAGATTTAGTATTAGTATGGATTTTGTAGTTACAGCAATCTTGACACCATAATTTCTCTGAAATGGCAAAGGAGATGACCTAAACCCCATTTGTAGTCTCAAGTCAATTTTGACCAAGTATGTAGTTACTGCACTTTGGCTCTGATGCAGCACAATGCATTTCACAACTCGCTTCTCCACCCCTCTGCCTTTGTTCTGTATGAGTTTTGTATTATTTCAAATCATTTATCTTAAAATTACCAACAAAACAAACACAAAGAGGCATTAATTAAAGAGTGTTTTTTTTTTATTTCTCGTTTCTTGTTCTATTGTGAGTGATTGCACTGCTGTGTCCTTTCTGTCTCAGATTTTAATTTCCTCTAATTAAAAAAAAAGGCACATTCACGTAGTGTGAGGGTTCTTTTCCACCACACACACAAAAAAAACACCTACTTCAAGGTAACATTTTTTATTAGGCCTCTCAGTAACCTCGCCTGAAGCACCGCTCATTTGCACTGATTTGTTTACGAAATTTATACCCCCACCCATCCTTCTACCTCTCTGTCCATTTTCATCATCCCCACATCCACACATCCTCTAATGCTATAATCCCCCCATCTCTCGCCTTTCCGCTGGTCTAACCTAACTCAGTTTGAAAGTCAGTTAGCAAGCAGTGTGGTTCTGGAGTGATGGTTTATGTGTGTGTTCCTGTGTGTGTGTGTGTGTTCATGTTTGTGTGTGTGTGTGTGTGTGCGTGCGTGCCAGCGTTTGCACACATGTATGCAGGTGCAGGGCCCTGCCCAATGCCGACTGGGCTTTTCCTGCAGAGTGCAGATTAGAGCATAATGTTCTCTCTGCTTCTCTATTCACAGCACACGCTGTTATATTTAGGGGTGGATATGCAGTGTGTACAGGTTGGTGTGTGCAGTATGTGTGTGGGAGAGTTTCAGGATGGGAGGTTGGTCAGAAAGAGCAGTTGCCCATGGGCCCATGGCTTAGACCCATGATGACTGCTTGAAAGTACACAATGCAGCCATGACTCACAGAATGATATGAGTTTCCTAACACCTTACAAGCAGCTTCATAATTAGTGGCAGCCTAGGTAAAGATGTCTTTGGGGTTAATTAGCTCTTTTTTACAATGAAAAAATATGATAAAAACTTTAATGAAAGTAAATGTAGTGTGTGTGTATATATGTATATGTGTAAGCACACAGAATGTTTCCAGGTCCTCCATGGTCCCCGTCATCTGTATAATTGTCATCTATATTCATCTATAGGCATTTTTGTATAGGGGGCTATTGTATAGAGGCCCATAAGATCCTAGCTATGCGAGTTAGGTTCCCCTCACAAGACTGGAAGAAGAAAGGGCACACGCCTGCTTCTCTCCCACAAATAGTCCTTCAGTCTCTCTCCTGTTCACACTTCATTATTTAATCTTTCCTATTGAAATTGTGCTTTTCCCACCTGACTTCACATCATTGTTGTTCATCACCGAACTGCGGCATTTGGAACCTTTGTTGAAAACCTGGACATCCCCCTCAGTTCATCCCCAGAAGGTGACTTTCCACTTACTCTTCTTGGTGACTTCCACTTCCCAAATGACAAGCTACATGGCTTTTTTCTACTTTTGCTGGGTACATCAATGGTTCACATCCAGTGTGGGTAATGTCCTTTATCTTGTTTTCACCTGTGAGACACCCCTACAGCCCTGTATTTTGGCCTGTCTCCATCTCTCCGAATATTATCTTTTGTCATTTATATACGGATGATGTTCTTCAGCTCCTAACATCCTGCAACCCTAAAACATCGGCACATGGTTTACTCCCATCACCCATTGCTTCTGACCATATCCTCAGATTTTCTCTCTTATATCACTCCCTAGAAATAGGCCATATTCCAACAGCCTTCAAATAAGCTGTAGTCACACCCATCCTAAAAAAAGACCATGCTTGTCATCACTGATGTGAACAACAGAAGGCCGGTAGTTCTAGAGCACGCTGTACATAACTAACTCAACCTACTTCTACAACAAAACAGACTTCATGACCCAAACCAGTCTGAATTCAAAGCAGCTCACTGAACTGTACAGAAACTGTACTTTTAGCTGTCACTAAGAAGCTTCATGCAGCCAAAATAGCTACACAATCGTTGGTTGTAATTCTTCTGCAGCTTTTGAAACCATTTATAATTTAGATCTATTTGGGGTTCACTCACCAAACAGCTCTTAGTTTAAGTTTAAGCACACTAATATGAGGAACATGTTCTCCTGTTGACTACAAAGCACTCATGTACTTCGCTCTGGATAAGATTGTCTGGCAAGTGCAGCAATTGCAAATGTAAAATGTAATACAGAATTCAGATCAAAGGTAAATGCATTTCGTTTTACTGTCCCTTGCAGACGGATGTAATTACATTAAGCAGTACAGCAAAACTGCCGCAGTGGCTTTAGACTCCTAAAGGTTAAAGGGGAAGAGAGGGGAATACAGAGCTACCTAGTCCTATTTTTCTTTTGTTACATTGAAGCAAATTGTCAAAAGCTAGAACCTGCCAATGTAGAATGGAAATCGAATTGATTCTGTAATTATGCATAAATGTTGCAACACAATGAAAATAACAACAATAATCTGAGGTTTAAAACCCCAGAGAAAATGAGTCAGTAATGTGAGAGAGATTATAGTAATCTAAAAAGTGTGCATTCTTCAGGCTGCATCTGCTGGTCTTTCTGAAGCGGCCCCACCCAGCAATGTCTGATGGAGAGAGTGTGTGTGTGTGTGACAGAGTGATGGAGAGGGGTCTTCACCGCCAGCCAGAGCTGCCCTTCTAATTGGCCTTTATGAATATTTAATGAAATCAAGATGAAATTCAATCATGGCTTTTAAGTGCTGAATAGGGGAGATGCAGCGCTGGCTGTGGGGTTATTAGTTTCTGCGCTCTGGGCCAAGCTGGGCCAAGGCTGCAGCCTCCTGCAGGTGGCCTGGAAGACATTTTAGGTCTAAGGGGAGTGGCCGCTCTCCTAAGAAATTAATCTTTTATTTGTTGGGCTGTATTTTTAAACTGAGGTTTCTCTGGTCACGCAACTGAGATGCCCCAGCCAACCACACCTGACATTCAGCTCTGCTGCTTTCTCTTTCTAACGCTAAAGGAGAAAAGAGCAGCCTTTTGCCTCTGTGGGACAAATGATGTGTGTTTATATGTGCACACACAGACATGTGTTCTTGTGTTTATATTCCTGGTTTTTATTCAAAGGAGTCACCGTCTACCTCTAACAACTCATCTGACTCTTGTGTTTTATATTTTATGCATTCTGCAAGGCTTAATGATCTGAAATATGAAAATATAAAGTAAATATATATATGAAAAAATACAGTTTATTACTGTAAATTAAATGAATTTATTGCTGTATTTAATTGCTTATGCCTAGGTAAATGACAGCGCATACCAAAGAAAATGCATGTGCATGAATTACAGTACAGTCTAAACAGGGGTAATATTAGAATTTACATTCTGGCACTGCAGGAGTTCAGTGTAAACTGTAGAGTATGAATACAAGTTTATCTTTACATTTTCTTTAAGGCTAATGAGTTTTAAATGAAATTAAAGTGTTTTGGGGGCATATTTGTGGGAATATTTCAGGTTTACACTATGAAAATAGGCATTTCTTTCTACCACAACGTTGCGGTTTTTCACTATAAGCGGGTGCTCTTGGAACATAACCCCTGTGAAAAGTGGGGGGTTCCTGTATATATATTTTCCACTTCCCCTAGATGTAGTCAATTAACCAAAACATGTTTAGTGTCCAAATTTTGTTTATTTAGTTTAGTGTGTACAAAACACACCCAGTTATTCAATTGTGAAAATGGTTTAAGACTCAATATGACTTACTATGACTAGCTGCGAAAATGAACAAATCTTCACCACTACCTAGAGAGGACTTATCTTGGATAAGATTACTCAGTATTTATGAGAGATAATGCCCCAGAAACAGCACTCTGACTCCTGACGCCATTAGTGAAAACTGACCCTGTTGTCTTAAAATAGTGGTTTGCTGCGTTCAGCTACATGTTGACATTTTATTTAGTTTTGCAGAAACAATTTCAGGCACTATTTGTTAGTAAAAGCCAACACCAAATGAACAACTGCAACCACAGCTAAAACATACACACTGAATGTGTGAGTGTTTTCTAAGGTTTGTTCATTTCTGATTAATGTCATGTGGTGATTTTAGCACAATTTGGGGTTGGTTGGCAATCATTATGGGAATGGTTGGCACATCATAAAATTGCTTTAAGAATGATATAGTGAATATAGAGTGTTTAGTTTTGAACAAAAACATTCTAGGTCATATTTGGCCAAATAGCACTTTTCTCCTTTTCAGTCGGTGTGAGCTATATTTGTGGGGGGTGGGTGCAGTATGAGGTAGGGGTTAAGTGGCTCAGTGTGGGCTGGGTGTAAGGGGATAGGCACAAGAGAGCATGATCTCAGAGTGAGCTCATTTCTCTTTGAACACAAGGGAGCACGTCAGCTCAGGGGGAGGGAGCAACTGGAAATAGGGGAGGGAATGGTTAAGTGGTGTGTGTGTGTGTGTGTGTTCAAATATATATGTGTATGTGTGTCCATATAATGTGTGTGCACAAGCGTGATAATACATTTTTAGGAAATAATACATGGACTATAAGAAAACCATTGAGGAAAACCTGCAATGTCAGGTGCTCCTTAGATTGTAAAACTTATTATTAACTACATGGTCCACAATTATAGCTGGCCTGACTATTTAGGGGTGTTCAGATGGTGCCTTTTACAACAAAGAACATGCCACACAGAAACAGAAACAGTATGTTCTTCTCACTGTCTGCTTGTTAATCATGATTAACAAGCAGACATTTGTAGAGAACACGACCAAGATGAACGGAAAATAGTTTGAAAGTGTCTTGTATGTTTCTCATTTAGATTGTGTCAGTCTGTGTGTGGAGTGTTGTGCAGCACAGGGTGTCCGAAAATAACCAAAACCAGCTTTTCCTCCATGCATGAGTGACTAGAGAACAGATATTCTTAATATTAATGCTAGGCTGTGATGACGTATTGCACTTTGAAGGTTTTTCATCGTGACATTGCTACATAGTGAAAAGAAGCACGCTTCAGAGGGTTTGAAAATGGACACAATTTTCCACCTACTTCAGATATAGTCAGTCAGCCACGACATATTTGAAGTAAAACATTTTTCTTTAGTTTAGCACTGAAACTATGAGGCTAGAAGCCAGATCTTTTCTTGAAATACATCCCTAAAACATCTCTCAACCACCTCTTCAGTAGAGTGGCTCAGAAGATGTAATTTAGGACAACATAATTTCAATTTAAATAAGTTTATATAGCCATCCAAAGTGACAATGAATTAAAAAACAACCTGCATGTGCTGCCAATGTATATGCAGGAATTATAAACAGAACAATACTGTTAATTACACATTTCCATTTCTGAATAGTACATCAACTGCTGATGTACTGTGCAAGCCTAGTAGTTATACGCATGGACCCACATCCTAAAAATGTATAGAAACAAGTGTGCGCATGAGGGAGCATGTGTTTGTGTGTATGTCTTATGTGGGAAGGAGTGTTGACATATGCTCAAAGGGGTGTTTCCCCTTCTTAAGACGAGGTGAGTCAGACTGTTGACTCATCTCTCCCTCTTTCTCTCTCTCTGCCCTCTGAGGGATATGTTGGCGTCAGACTAAGGGGTCCTTGGAGGGCACAGACAAAGACAGTGAATCCCAGTGCTGGGATGAGGCAGACAGCCTAAATAGCTCACTTTCCTCACATCCCTACATGGATGTGTTTGTGTGTATGAGTGTGGTAAAGATAAAGGGTGTGTCCACTGTGGAAAACATATGCTGGGCCACAATTGCACACCACAGTAACGGGACTTTTTAGCATGTGCCTGCTTTGTGTAGGTGGTATACCTCCATGCATTGCTAATGTAACCTTCCCCTCTGATGGTCACACCAATTTTTCAGGCAAATAATTGAGTCTGCTACCTGCTACTATATGTATGTTGAAATTGATAGCTGCGATGAAATGACTCAGGTTAATCTTTTAATATTGACCTTACATGAATGCAGAATGAGACTCCAAATTGTTGGGCGGATTTTTAAATAACGACACCTAAACCCCCCACACCCCCTCCCACCTTGGCTTGCCCGCCTGCATGATAATCATCGGCAAATATGAAAAGTAAATTCAGGGGGAAATATTGCAAATGGGCTTTGGGTAGATTGTGCATGAATATTTAATTTGGTCATAAGAAGTGAGGTTTAGTAAATTAATGGTTTTGCTGGCAAGGTTTCTCTCTCTCTCTCTCTCTCTCTCTCTCTCTCTCTCTCTCGCTCTCTCTGCCTCTTTCTCTTTCTCTCTCTCTCCCTCTCCCTCTATCTGCTGACCAGCCGTCTTAATTACAGTCGTGCCAGTCTGCACCCAGCCCAGATTAAGCCACTATTGGAAAGGTGCGCATCAGCCTGATAAGATTAATGGCATTTTTATGGAGAAAGTTTGGGATGTCTGCCCTATTTGGAGTTTTGGTCTGAATGTAGGGCAGCAAAGGCAAAGAAAGAAAAAAGTTTCACCAGTAAGTAAGTGAGTAGATCTCGGGGTTGAGGATTATGCATGCATCAGTATTTCTCACTGACTCTGTCATAACGTTGTCAGCTAATCTGTTCCAGAGGTTGATAGCGAGCAAATAGGAAAAAAATGTGGGTGGATTTGCACATAAGCAGCCAACGCACTCTGAGAAGTAAACATTATTGTCACTAGAGCATAAAGAACCTGTTTGAGGTGCTGGTGCATACATGTGGACCTGCATGACCTTAATGGAAACTTTTTTTTTTAAAAAGTTTTTAAAAGTGTCATCATTATTAAGTGGTTAAGATCTAAACAGAAATTCTATGTTCTTTCTAAACAGCGAAATTAATGTTTTGGATATTGAATAAATGAACTCCCGTGTGAAATAAACCACCTTCTTGTCCTCTACACATGTTCTTGTCCAGGTCTTTTTCAGTTCCTGTCCATTGCACACTAGTTTTCTAAAACCAAATGATAAACCGTGTGGAATGGCAGCTGAACGCTTTACTAGCTGATGTCTCTGAAGAGCTGTGGTAACCTGTTGTCATGTAGGACGTAAATATTAGGCTGGGCATCGCAAGGACAGCATTTACAAGCGAGTTATGGTAATCCCCTCATTAAACACACAGGTTTCACCTTTTGTGGAATGTTCCACCCTAGCTGAAAAAGATATTTTTGGTTCTGCAGCTGACTTTCAGTTTTTGTTTCTTAGTGCCTGTAGGTCAGTGGTCTATGCAGTCAGGGGAAGTGAGAGTGAGATTTTTTTTTTAGACAGCCTGAACTAAAAAAAAAGTATTGGGTATTGGCTCCAGTTTGAAAGTGGCAGGTCAAATGCAGCCACAGATAGCATCATCTCAAATCACTGCTAATGGGTTGTGCAAAATGAGTATAACAAATGACCAACATATACTTCACCCCATCACATAATTTAATTATTAGCTTCCATACAGATAGTCTTAAATCCAGAGCATTCGCCCTTAAATTCTGCTATGAATTTGTAGCAGTAGATTCATGTCAGTCTATTTTTGAAAACTAATGGCCATTTGCATTGACAAATGTGAACATATTTCCTGCTTTAAAAGTGGCTAGTACTTAAGATGGCCAGTCTGGCAAAACATACAGTATCATGGATAATACATTTTATGTATCATGGTATGTTGTTTTCTGAGTTGGATAAATTGGGCTAGAATATGCACCCAAACCTTAGTGCTCCTAGTACTATACATTTGTTGTCATTTACAAGCTTTCTGTAATAAATTTAAACCTTTTATATTATCCATGCAGGTATTCAGATGATGATGCAAATTACATACTTAGAAAAGCTTACTATTATGTAATTTTTCACAATAATAATAACAGATCATCACATTGCCATCCTCTAGCTTAGCACAGAGAAATACTTGGAACAGAGACACCGTTTTAGTTCCAGCAGGCATCGTGGAAGCCCTTTGACACTAAGGGCCTTGGGACACTTGCAGCCGAACACTCTCCAGGCTGTGGCTGCTGCTCCCTCTCCGGGTGGGGGATTCCCTGGTGTTTGATAAAGATTAATACAATCCTATTTTCATGCCCAGGATTGTCCTCCTAATGTCTCTCTCTCTCTCCTCTCTCTCTCCGCTCTCTCTCCTCTCTCTCTCTCTCTCTCTCTCTCTCTCTCTCTCTCTCTCTCTCTCTCTCTCTCTCTCTCTCTCTCT
>JBBJLR010000018.1:10779727-10793516 GCA_037577145.1 Brachypetersius gabonensis
CCGCTAAGTGCGAAACATTAGTGTTCCGTTTAGGACAGCACTGACCCACAGCAGTGCGCACTACAGAAGGCAGTGCGTAGTGCGCACTACACACTAAACCTCAGTGCACTGACGTAGTGCGCGGTTTCGGACACACTCATTGTCTTTGTGATTAATAAGCTCTAACCTGCCCTAAATCACCAAGCCTTTAATTGTAAGTAAAGTGAAAGTGAAAGTGATCATTCTGTCATACGTGAACACACCACAGCACTGGGTGTGAACTGCATGAAAATCTTCCTCTACATTTAACCCATTTACCAAGGGAAGCAGCTAACAGCCAGGAACACAGCGTCCAGGGAGCAGTGTGTGAGGACAGTACTTTGCTCAAGGGTACCTCAGAGGTGCTTAGCAGTCTTGAGATAAAACCATGTGTAGTTTATAGTTTTTAAAGTTTTAAAGTTTATAGTTTCCACATAAGTCCACATGATGTGGAGTGAAAGTGAACCTTCTGTCATACGGGAACACACCACAGCACAAAATGCTTCCTCTGCATGTAACCCTTTCACCAAGTGAAGCAGTGGGCAGCCAGGAACACAGCGCCCGCCAAGGGTATCTCAGAGGTGACACTAGCAATCTTGGGATTCACACCCACAACTTTCTGACATCCTAAGTACCAAGAATTGTTATTCAAACCTTTTTCAATGACCAGTTTTCAACTATTCCTAAGTAGACTCATTTTGCCTTTAACATTGATATGTGTAAATGTGTGTAATATATGTAAATCCCTGTACTGACTGGCTACCCTGCGTTGTGTATTACTTCATATGAATGGGTGAAGCCAAACTGCTGTAGGCTGTATGAAAAACCAAATGGCTTGTTTTTTTGTGACATCACAAAAACAATTGATTCAAAAGGGGCTGTTTTGCAAATTAGTTTCCCATATGTGGGTTTTATGAAATAGGGAGTGAACAGTACATTATTACCCTTAGTAATATTTAATCATTACCCATAGCAGTGTTACAGTTAAAGTCTTTTAATTCTTATTAAAGTGAGAGAAATTCACTGCCCACTCACTGTTTATACACAGTTTCCTCAGGCTACCTGCCTCTCAGAAAGCTTTGTGGGTTTTAAACACGCTGCTAGCATGGAGATATGTAAAGTCATATCTTTAAATTCCATCATACCTTTCTGTGTTATCTCCAGCTGCTGGCCTCCCTCATCAACAGACAAACACAAGACTGTCTGCATGAAGTCACTGAAGAATTGCACCCTTATTTTCATGCAATACTTTGAAATCACTCTTGCACATTCAACAGCAGTTTGGGCTTTCAAAACTGGAATTCTTTACATATCTGCAAACTGTCATTTTCTCAAAAACCTGCAGAACCGCGATAAACTGAGAGCAGAACTGACTGAGATAGAGGAGTTTCTTGACAGGAACGGTGGTCACAAAAATATGATTTGGCTCAGGAAACCAACTCTTTTTGGGACCAGAGGCTTGATCCTCCTAATAATGTTTTTTGTCATTTTTAAATGAAAATACATTCCAGTACAATCTGAGAATAAAATACAGAGAAGCAAATAATCTCTGTAGCTCTCTGTACATCTCTGTAGAACCTTAATGAGGATATCAGCATAAATCAACATAACCTCAACGTGAGTCATTCGCAGAAATTTTACTGTATTTTTTGTTAAAAACCTATTGCTTAATGTTCCAAGGTCTCTTTTTCAGATCCCTTAGTAAGAGCTATTTTAAACTGGGGCTTCAGTCTGCTAATGCATTAAACATTGGACAAATGAGGTGCATGGACTCCAGTGATCTGTTTGTGAGGTAACTTAACTTGTAGTTAGCTCTCACAGCAGTAATGAGAGCCTGCAGAAAAAAAATGTGTTTATCACTTCAAACAAAAATGAAGTAGTAGCTTATTCTTCCAAAAGACTAACCTTTTTGTAACCACTGTTCAAAAGATTCTGAAAAAAAAAGAATCATGTGAAAATGAAAACAGCTTCACCTCTCATGAAACTCTTCACTTTCAAGGCAGCGAGATGCAACAACCTTAGCTGAGTTAATGTTATGGAGCCAAAGCAGCGGTTTTAAAGCTTTTTGACTTAACATTTTATAACATAAAAATTGCATACAATCTAAAATGACCTGCTGGGGAAGGCAGCCTCAGGATTCTCACTGACAGTAAAGATCAAAATGAAAAAACATTGGTGGTGTATTCTTGGTGTAAAACTGTGAAGTTTGCCAGTTTTTATTAACAGGGAGTTTGCATGCATTTAAAGCAATCATGTGGCTGGAGGTGACATGAGATGGGCATTTAGGGGCCCTTTCAGATTTTTACTGCATCAAGTGTGCCTATGCCCTAAACCCTAGATCCATCCCTGCCTGTTAGCTACATTAGCCTTGTAGCTCTTGTACATATCTTTAGAAACAAACTTCAGACACAAAACATATCTTGGCTAATCAGTTACATTAATGGTACTAAATAATCAATTTGGCCATTTTTTGTAAACCAAACTATAACTATTTGTATGTAGAAACTAAAAAGATCAGGTGATAATTCTCTTGCTCGCTTTTAAAGGTCTTCTGGGTGTTCTGACTCTCATGCTGCCCCCTTGCCTTGCCGCCATCACCTCCCTTGGCTTGCTCGTGTCTCTCCTGCTCTATCTGTGGAGCTCGGCAGTGAGGGGGCTCCTGCGCTCTGGCCCCTCATTAGCTCCTCCATGTGAAGTGCACTTCACCCCCAGCCCCTTGCCAGCCCCCCTTTAATTGGACACTTGAGCGGCGCGATGTACATCTGGCTCTATTGGAGCCTGACATTTCAAACTGCTGACCTTTCTAGCGCCCGGTGCGGATAAATAATGATTATCCCTGCACATTGTTCCTCCACAAAGCCGCAGCCAAACGGAGCGCCACGCTCAGGCCAAAGAAAGACGAATAAGGAAAGGAGAAAAACGAGAGAGAAATGAAAGGGAGGTAGAAAATCTTTTTTTGGCTGGAGAGGAGGGCCGAGAAGTTGCGGTAGAGCTAGAAGGCTTAGGGAGGTGGTCTGCGCCTGAAAATTGGGTTCAGACATCTTTTTTTTTCTTTTTTCGAAGGACCCATTGTCAATCTATTGATTTGAATGCCCTTTTCATATCGGCAGGTGCCGTGGCAATACTGTGTTGCTGGAAAATTAACTTTGCTTTGGTTTGTGTTTGGTCTCCCTCGCCTCACTCGCTCACCACCATTAAAGGAAAAAAGGTCAATTACATTCATGAGAACTTGGAGAGAGATGTGTGAACCCACTGGCCAGAACAGAGATAATACACAACCCCCATATCTCCTCTAATTCTGTAGCGCTCTCTCTGTGGGTCTCTTCTGGAAACATACACACACACACACACACACACACACACACACACACTCACACACACGCACACACCCCTGTGATGCTGTGTGCTGGGCAACAGAGCCTCGGAGCCAGAGTTAATGTGTTCGATCTCACTCAGTTCCTCCTTATTTTCTCTCAATCTGATGATTTGCACGCTCGGCACAGCTCAAAGCCAGGCGCCCTTTCTAACCACATTTAAGTAAAACCCCGCATTGTTTTTGTTTTTGCTTCTCTTTATGAAGTCTCAGAAAAAAACATTTCTAGGCATCAGCTCTCTCTTTCTGCCTCATTTTGTATACATCTGTCAGAATTTTTCCCGAGGCCAAGCTATGGATCTACCATTGTGTGATGACTCATCAATAAGCAGATGCACACCCCTAATTAACGGCTTATCCATAGTCTTTGCATCTTTTCTGCAGGCTCTGTTACGGCTGGGAGTATACTGTATCTCCCTCAGTGTTCTTCATACTGTGTGTGTGTGTGTGTGTGTGTGTCTGTATATGCGTTAGTGTGTTTGTGTTTCTGTGCGTGCATGTGCAGCGTAGGGCTCCACCATGTGTCACACTGTATTTTTATCCTCATTGGTACTTTATACTTTTTAAAGCGTTAACTCTTCGTGAGACTTTCACTCCTCCACCATTCACCGTAACTTCCTTTTTACTCCAGAACTTTCTGCAAGGTATTGTGAAGTAAAAACTGCTGTTTTTACTTCACAATACCATGCTGTTTTCTAAAAGTAAATCAGAAGACCTTCCTTCTGTGACCACTCAAGATGGAACAGTTATTGAAGCAGTCAACTGTTTTAAATACTTGGGTGTTTTAATTGACGATTCTCTTACTTTTAAAACACGTTTACTTTTTGGCGAAGAAATTGCGTCTCAAAATAAGTTTTATTTTAGAAACAAGTTGTGTTTCTTGTCCAGTGCTAGAAAGAGACTTGTGGCTGCCACATTTTTGCCAGTACTATGGGGATCTTTTATATAAGCATGCCCGATACAAGCATTGAGAATGCTTGACTAAGTTTATCATGCTTCCCTCCATTTCATAACAAATTGTAAACCTTGAACTGTGAGCTGTTCTCTGGTTGGATGGTCCTCATTGGAAATGCGACGTAAAATGCATTGGTGATTTGTATATAAAGGTCTTCTAGGTCGGCTTCCATCCTATCTCAGTTCATATCTTCAGCAGAAGTCAGATGGACCTTATGGCTTACGTTCACAAGACTTTTATATTCTGAAAGTCCCCAGTGTTCCAGTTGTGATGTTGCCACTTGGCCAGGACTTCCTTGTAAAAGAGATCTACAATCTCAGTGGGACTTTTCCTCAGTGGGACTTAAACAATGGTAAAATAAAAATTGCAAATTAAAAACGACATATTTTTATTATAAAGAAAAGAATATGGGGCACTTTTATAAAGGTATTAAACCAATCTTTCACCCTGATTTACTAAGTATCTCCCATAAATAGTGAATGTCCCATCGTTGCTTGGCAACTGTGTAAAGGCCCAGGTACCTCTGACAAGCTTTTAAATTGAAGAAAATGTGTGGGATATTTTTAAATAAGATACTTTTTACCCCAGAAATTGTACCCTTTCCTAAACTGAAAAATGTGGGCCATTAGAATATCTCTTTTTTTTTTTCTTTTGACACATTTATTTGGGGAAAAAAGGTGCCATGTGATCAGACTGTGACTGTGGTCATGTGGTCAGCCCATCCACCAGTCAAGAGGTGTTGGAATGGAGACTTTTATCCAAAATAGTGATGCATGACACCCAGCTATCCAGGATTGAAAACTTCAGAACCAGTCACCAGTTTCAGTGGTAGCCAAATGAATTCCTCTGGGGACTGGTTCAACCCTAGACCCATTCAGACACATCACACCTTTAAAGGAGGAGAGGAGAGAAAGAGAGAGAGAGATGAAGATATAGGGGTCTGACACAGACATCATGTATAAACATTGTCAGAGTGTTGGTGAAATGATCGGTTGTGAAGGAAACACTATGATTGCCCTAATTATAGGCCTTCGCTGTGAGTTTGCATAGTTTGCATCCAAAGCCTTCATCACTGGTGACTTTATCATGCTGATAGAGGAAAATAAAGGTTTAGAGAGGAAGCGTTGAAAACTGTGAGCGGTGTGTGTGTGTCTTTGTGGAAACCAGCCAGACTAAATGAGAAATAAAAGCATGTGATGGTGCCATTGGCCAGTCAACTATTTTCCAGCGGATTTTTTTGAAACATGCATGTAAGAGCGTGGCGAAAGGAGTGTGAGCATATTAATGAAGAGAGAATTAACAAGCTAATGTAGCAAGTTAATAGACTGTGTGTGTGTGTGTGTGTGTGTGTGTGTGTGTGCGTGTGCGTGTGTGTGTGGTTCGGGGGGATGTTTCTGGTGTGGCAGCAAAAATATTTATAAAAGATGCATCATTAAAGCATTATTTTAAACATGCATGGCCCCGAAGCTTTTGGACAACTGCTGCCTGCAGTTAATTCCCTCAACCTCGCAAATATCACAATTTCACGCCTCCTTCACATAATCAGCCGTGTGTTTTCCATTCGGCGTGTGAAAAACAAAACAGCACTCTAAAGATGCTAAATGAAAACACACTGTCTTTTCTTCTTCCAATGTGTATGTGTGTAAGCGAGTAGAAGAAGATATGTGAGAAAATGTAAACAACATTTTAACAGCCTCTCTAGCATGACAGCCCAGACAGCAGTGACTATTTCTTTGTCACCGGAGCCATTGCTGTTGCAGTGCACCACAAATCCATAAAAAAAAGTAATTTCAGGTCGAGGGGCCTTTTGTTATTTCCTGCTTGAGTGTGTGTAATAGAGGTGGATGCTGAGGGGGGCTTTGTAGTCGATTGAGTTAGTGGATGACAGAAGGGGTAGAGCGCAAGGTGGAGGAAGAGAGAAAGACAGAAAGAAAGCAAGGAACAGGTGCAAAGACAGAAAAAGCAAGAGAAAGAGAGAGGCAGATGGAGAAAGGAAAAGAGAAAGAAAGAGGTAGGGGGAGATGGACAGAGAGAAAGGGAGAAAGAGGTATTAATAACTGAACAAAGAAAGACACAGGTGCGTAAACAAAATAAGGCAAAGGTACATGGAAGAGAACTAAAGACGGGGTGAGAGAGAGAACGAGAAAAATGTCTAGAGGCAAAAGTATAGTCCTATGCAAAAGTCAGTGACCTATGTATGAATCAAGCAGAACAAAGCACATCCTACTTAAGGCCTGAACTAGTGAAGAAACGGATGCAGGCCAGTGATCAGTATAATGGTGGTGCTGAATGCTGAGTGCTTGGAACACCTTTATCTAGGGTCCTTGTATCTTTAGGCACTTTGCAGCCTGTCGCAGTAAAATGTTTGTTCCCATTTCTTTCATTTGATCTACTTTGTATACCAAATATGAGACTGTTTGACACGCATAAACAAGATGATTCAAAGCTGAATAGTGGCTGAAGACTTTTGCACAGCACTGTACATCATAAGATAGAGGGGAATAGGGAATGAGAGATGGAGGGGCAAAAGTACAATGAGAGAGAGAGAAATAAAAGAAAGGAAGGAAAGAAGGAAAAAAGAGAGGCAAAGGTACAAGACAGAGAAACATAGAGAGAGAAAGTGAGTGAGTGTCTCATCAATTTGCTTCTTTGCCACTAGTGTTGAGCTATCCTCTATTGATTTTATCAGCACTGTTTCTGTTCTCTGTTCAGCCTGGGCTGCCGCTGCTGCTGCTGGCTTTGTTAAAGTGGTGATATGGTTACCTATTTACTGGCGGCTCTTGTTTGCAGGGTCACTTCATTAGCTTCTTGCTGTCTCTCCGCTGGAATGTCACTGCGCTGCGCCGTGCCATGTGTGTTGGCTCAACAAAGAATGGCTAGCTGTCACTTGCAGATTCCAGCTCTCTGTCGCACCTGCTTATCAGATCTGCCCACAGACACACACAGACACACACACTCCTTCCCCTCAAGATGTTAGCATGTAGTAATGGGCAATGATAAGCCTTGTTTTCTTGCTGTCATATTAACATACCTACAATATCAGGATGGGAAATTAGCTTCCCTATGTAAACATGGTGTCATCTCACGTTAGTCAAAATGAAATAAGGCTGTGTGTGTCGGGGGGGTGTACGTAGAGATGATGGGAATGCTGTGGCTTGTTAGAAATGTGTGTATGTTGAAATTGTTGCCATACGTTTGATCTTACCACACATCCGCATTAAGGAACATAATTACTCCAGTTGATAGGGAACCACAGCAGACCTTCTTTCACATAATCATTAAGATCACTGGTTACTAGTGAAGACAGAAGCTGGAAATATTGCACACGCAAAAGGCTATAATCTAGAATTGAGGATACAGAGATCCAGACCTCAGTAGTATCAGAAGTTTCTTCAGTTTTTAGTTATTCCGATTGCAGTTTACCATTTTAATGTGGAAACAGTGATGTCTCAATAATGCGGTAGCCTGCTAAGCAGGAAAGCTTGTGTCTTAAGCTGACTCACCGGTGTCACCAACAACATGATCAGTTCTCGTCTGACCTTAGAACATCTGTGGTTTGTTTAATTATCCACTATGTTTAACACTGCTATGCCACCCAGAGAGACTAAGATGTACACATACTTTAGGCTAACATGACATGTTATACACCAATCAACCTCAACATTAAAACCACTGACAGGTGAATTAAATAAAACTGCCAATGGTTATATTATCAACTGGGATATATTATACAGCAAATGAACAATTGAAAGCAAAAAAATGAACAAGCTCAAATACCTGAGCAACTTTGACAAAGGCCAAGTTTTTTCAAAATGGCAGGTCTTGTACGGTGTAATGGCATGTACCTACCAAAAATGTTCCAAGGGATAACTACCGGTGAACTGACCACAAGTTCATAGGCACCCAAGGATCACTGATGCACAGTGGAGCAAAGGCTAGCTAATCTGTTTAGATCCAACTAAGAATCTTTTCAATTGCTGGAAAAAGTTAGTGCTGGCTATGATAAAAATGTGTTGGAACACAAAGGTGCATGGTAGCTATGTATGGGGTTGTGTAGTCTCGGACCAGTAAGAGTGCCTACAATGAGCATGTGAGAATCAAAACTGGACCATGGAACAATAAACAGAGGTGCCTTGGTCTGATGAATCACTGGTAAATTCAGTGCTACATAGAGCAAAGACAGAAACACACTGGGCTTCCTGTTGACAGGTAGGGTTGCCACATCACACAACGGAGATGGATAAGCAGCTTAATCTACAGAACACATGAAGCCAGCTAACCCAGAGTGAGAGCAAGCAAAAAGGTAAAATAAAGGACAAAAGGAAACATGTAGCTGACCACGTACTGTAAGCCTCACAATTTAAAACTACTTATCTTTCCATGTTCTGTCCCTGTTGTGTTTTACGGAACATTGGCAAAAATCCTATTTCATCAAATTAGCCAATATGTATATATTAGGTTTTTTTTTTTAAATCTAGATTAATCTCACTGAAATCTTGATTAATCACTGATTTTAATTCTGCCGAAGGTCTAAAGCCCCCCCACCACCAAAATGATCCCAAGCCACCCTAAATATATAATTATTCTACTACTTTACAAATAGAAACAAGACTATGAATTGAAATTAAAAACAAGTCTTGCTATCATTATTGAATTAAAATTATGTCCTGGCCTTTGAAGCTGCTGTAGGTAGCAGGCGTGCATTAGGACCCAGGCGAAGCTACACGGCGCTGCTTGTTAGTGAGTAGCAACCGGAGCCCGTTCAGTAATATTTCTCTAGTAGCACCGTTTGTTTAACAGAACAATACTATGAGTGTCCATGACTGTTCACTGCTTAACTTTACTTCTTTCCTTAAGTGAAAGGAAAGGTTCGGTGAAATGTTTTCAGCCCTCTATACACGCTAATTCCTTCCTACAACCCTGGGGGCTAAGGTTAAGGCTAAGCCCCCCTTGTCTTCCCGTCCTAGTGACGTCCCTGTTTCACTCGCCCCTTACAGTGCAATACGGCTGGGTATATACATCCGCGCTAAAATATCAAGGTTAAAGTCATCATAGCTTGTGTAGTATAGACCCAGCTCCCAACACAACTTTGTGAATAGATTAACGGTGATATGTTTTTATCGCCCAATAAGAGTCTCAGCACGTTAACGCAGCACGTTAACGCCAATAACGGCCCACCACTAATTATTATACAGGTCAACCAAGAGGACACTGGAAAAGTCTCTGCACACCACTGAGCTGCATTGTTGTAACTAATCAAAACAAGGCAATTTGAAAATGACAACAAATTTGCCTCTGCATTAGCTTTATTACAAAGTAAAAACACCCCTGATCTGTCCTGACAGTGCGACCTTTCACACGCATGCAAAATAAAATATCCCCTGAAATAAATAAGTAACTCTAAAGTGCAGTATTTGCCTAGAGTGAGTTTTTCATTCAGTTGAAAAGGATGCTTGGGTAGTTATTTTGGAGGGAAAAATAAAAATAGAATAATGATCATGCATGATGTCGCTCTAAAATCTCATTTCACGAAAACTCTGCTTTCTTTAATCAAGCACATACTGCGGATCCAATATTTTTACTCAAAGCGATCAAACATTTGCGGTTCATTGTGTGCCCCCGATGAGGATAAATGAAGTGTCCACACTTCGCGGAATTGCCACCATCTCAGCTGAGTGAAAAAAAGCTCAGGCTTGTCTTTCATACTAAGGCAGCTCAGAAATCATATTTAGAGGTGATGGTGGTGGTGGTGTTGTGGGGGTTGGAGCTCCCTGACCCGTCCAGATCGATAGTACAGGCCCTGGAGTGAGGCTGCAGTGAGAGTTATTGTAACGAAGCACATTGAACAGGCTTGGAGTTTGAGCATTGGTGCTGCAGCGCTCATTTGTTCATTTAAAGGAAGATCAATGGGCCCCCTGCCGCGTCACAGAAGATACACAGCGGGACGGCACACTAGCAATGATACCCTTCTAAATATTTGATGCGGGTTGCGGGGTGTATGGGGTGGGGGGGTGTTTACACTATATAGTTTTGCAGCTGCTCTCTCTGTCAGTTGTGCGGAGCATCTCAGGCCAGCTTCCATTAGTAATTGATGGCGCTCTACAGTGGCCTGTTTTGAGGCCACTGTTCATTTCATGGGCTATCACTTTTTTTATTACTCTGCTGATGCCTTCACGGGCAATTAATTATTCATGATGCACTAATTAAGGGACAAAATAAAGTAACGCAGTTAAGACTGGTTCAATTAAACAAGAGAGTGTCCCTACTCGCTAAGTTGTTTATCAATATAAGATGAAGGCGCCAAATAGCTCCATCCTTGATTGACCCTGACTGTCTCTGCTCCCCGAACATGCTGGATTCTTTATTTTAAAACATATTTCTAATATTCTCTAAATGGTCCTGCTGTCCCTTCTGTACTTCACAGAATCTGGCAAAGTCAGCAGGCATCGAGCATGCCAGACATTTGGCTCCGAACTGAACCAGCCATCATACTCTCATACACACACACTCGCGCACACAGAGTTGCTTGTACACACACACCTGTGCAAGCGTCTGTCCATCTCCCACATTGGCACAGGTGCTGTGTTTTGATTGGCCACGTGCTAATGGCTAATGTGTTCTCAGCTAATGTGTCTGTCATAGCTCTTCATATCCATCTCTCTCCATAATCATCATCTTCCTCATCTGGCAACCCAGCGGTGACACCACCTCACCCAACACCCGGACACTTTTCCATTCCAGTCACAGAGCAGCCACCTCCCTCTCTGGAGCCCAGCTCCATCAGCCACATCATTACTGAGATTATCCCATGTCTTTTATTTAATGATGGCTAATGTATCACCAATAAAGATGAATGAGGGGAGCTGGGAGGCTCTAATTGGAGGGACATGATGTCTGACTCCATGTCGGCTACCGTGTCTACAATGCCAAGTGTTTTTTGGGTCGCTGTCATGTGCCTTAATTCCAGGTGCGCTGCATAAAAACACATTCATATCACCTGTGTGTTCTACAGCCTGTTTAGTAATCACTGTTTTTGTGATGCCATGGATTTACACACTTTATATCTACTTATCCAGCCTACAACAGTTTAGCCCTACGTATTTATGCCAAAGTTATAAAATCCCCAAACTGCTTTTTAAAAGATGCACGTTACATGTCCTAAAAGCATGTGTTTAAACATGTTTAATTCCAAGTGATAAAAAAAGGTTGGAAAATGATGATATAAAAATGAAGTGCTTACATATTTGTTGCATAAACCCACACAGTTGTAAAGTGTGGAGGATGAAAGAATTGCAAGAAAATTTTTTTTACTATTTTGACTGTGCATCAGAGATGTGACCCGACCAGATTGATTCTGAATAATTGTCATGTATGAGACAAATCATTGTATGGACATAAAAACACACTTTTACAAAAGGGCTATCCTTCACAGGTTCTACTGGAAAGGCTGGAGGCATAATATATAGAACCATTAGAACTGGTTTCTAATGGTGTTTTAGGGTACTGTTTCTGAACTTTGAGTGCAGGTTTAGTTGCCTTTTTACACTGTGGTGTAGGTGGGCTGTTTTTTTTCCACAAACAAATAATGTTTTGCTTGCCAGCGTATGTAAGTTACATAAATTGTACTTTCTCCATCAAATATTCAATTCCTTTTCAGTGACATAGTAACACTGCCTTGGTGAAATGTTCCGTTATGTATTATGTAACACAAACAAGGATCCATCACAGGACCCTGCTGCCAATGACCCACCTTTCTAAGATGCAGCCTAGCTTTTAGAATACAAATACTATTCAACTCTTATAACCCATAAAAACATTTTCAAATTGTTTCTAGCTTTGGGCTGCTTAAAAAACATCGATTAAAGGGTTCTTTAGGGAGCTCAAAGTGGTTATTACAGCATTGCTCCACTGAACCAGTTTTGACACCTTTTTTTTGAGAGTGTATTTTATTATTTATTTTGTTCACTCCATTTCTAGAGGACTAAATTATGGAATAGCCAGTTGTGTACTGATTGTTTTCAGACTATTTATTGTGTGGTTCTGTGCTGTTTGTTACTTACAAGGTGACATGAATGCCTCTGTGGTCACTCATCATTGAATTTTCTTTCATTATGATTTTATGGTCAAATGAAAGAAAGAGAGATAAATGTATAGATTAGTAGTGTATGTTTCTAATTAGATTAGTAGATTATCTAATATCAGTATTTAGATTGTGTAATTAATACCAATTCAGACTTTAAATTAAGGGTGAATCCATGCATGAAACATCACGATGTAACTGTGCATTGCAGAGAACAGGTATTCTGGTGTTCTGCAGCTGCATTATTTGAACTCGCAAAGAACCAGCACCAATCAGTAGCTCACTCTGACACACTCATTTCATACGCCACACTGCCTCCTGCCTCCTAGCTCTAGTCTCATTAGTAGATAATGCCACAACTGAATGCAGTCAACATTTTTCTTCCTTGGAAACAGTTCATGAATATTGAAATGTGATCCTAGTATCATGAATCTTGGCTTGTTAACCTCCCCCCCCACACACACACACTGAATGTTGTATGTTTTTTTGCATCAGTACTTTTTCGGAGCACATGCCTCAGCTGCCCTGCCTCGCATCTTCCTTACAAAGGGGAAAAAAAGCTATTTCTGTCTCCAGACCTGTTTACAGTCTCTCTCCAGGGCTTGTGGCTCAAAATGGAGACCGGGTTCATTTTGCCCTGAGCTGGGCCCACTTGAACGCATCAGCAGTGGGATCTGGGTAGCCTTATTGGAGCACACTCGGCCTGCAGGACAAGCCAGCCATTGAGGAGCAGATTAGATTAAAAGTAATCCTACCACTGTGTTCCGAGCCATGTCTGTGCAAACTCCAGTCACTCAGTGCATCAGTCACACTGCTCTGCCCGGCAACACGGCCCAGGGCACCCATCTGCCCGGCCTGCACCACTCTCTCCATGAGTCCACAGCCACGGCTGAAGAGAATTTAGCAAAATGCTTCTCTTTGCACTGAAAAATTGAGGCAGCGTTTAGGGTGCTGGGAATTGACAGAAACTTTTGGATCCCGCTGAATTTTTTTTTCACTTCTTTTTTGCTGCTAGTACCACACAAGCATCGTGGCTTATACTCTTATACACAAATATATAATATGCTTTAGGTATACATTGTTGGTTACTTTTATATACACTACATGTCCAAAAGTATATATATACAGCTCTTCTGAAATCAAGGGTTCTGATTTCTCCCCTTTCCTGTAGTAACAGCCTCAACTCTTTTTGGAAGGCTTAACACTACATGTTGGAACATTACTGTGAGGATTTGATTGCATTGAACCATGAGATCATTAGCGAGGTCTGGTACTGATGCTGGATGATTACAGTGAGCCTCGAAATTATTCATACCCCAGGCAAATTTTCACTTAAAGTTGATTTTATTCAACCAGCAAGTCA
>JBBJLR010000018.1:10793616-10806608 GCA_037577145.1 Brachypetersius gabonensis
TATGAATACTTTTGGACATGCCACTTTTTGCATAATTGTACATAAAAGCTGAGAAATGTTTTTTTCCTCAATGATGTTTTTAGTACATCATTGTATTATGTTTTTGCATATACATGTCATTTCCCGTCTAAATATATAAAATAAACTAATAAAATCAACTTTAAGTGAAAATTTGCTTGGGGTATGAATAATTTTGAGGCTCACTGTAGTTCTGGATCCCAAGCATCTCTCCACAAGCACCACAAGGAATTGGATAGAGCTCCAACCTCTAGAGAATGCAGTTCCGGTGCTGAAGGGCTTTCCCTCTCTACACTCTTAAAAATAAAAGTGTCAGAAAGAGATTTGTATGATGCCATAAAACAGCAGCTCACTTCAGTCCTGAAGCCTCACCCAACACATTTTGGCATTTTGCCTGCTTTTACACACCCACTTCAACCCAGGAAAGGCTTGCTAATCAGCTGATGAGTTGGATCAGATGTGCTGGGAGCATGGAAAGCACTACAATGTGCAGAGCAGGGTCCCTACAGAACCTTTCAATGGATTCATTTTTTTTATATAATTTTCTACTGCTTATCCAGGACCAGGTCATGGTGGTAGCAGGCTGAGGAGGGCAGTCCAGATGTTCCACATTCACCAGCTTCTCATGGGGAATCCCAAGGCATTCCCAGGCCATCCAAGATATGTAATTCTCCCAGCATGTCGTGGTCTCCACTTAGTTAATTGTGCCCAGAATAACTCCACAGGGAGGCACTCAGGAGGCGTCTGACTAGATGCCTGAATCTCCTCAACTGGCTCCTATTAATGAGGAGGAGTAGGGGCTACACTCCCAGATGTCTAAGCTCCTCACCCTATCACTAAGGCTGGGCCCAGCAGGAGAAAACTCATTTCCACCTGTAATCCACAATCTTGTTCTGTCGGTCACTACACAGAGCTGGTGACCAGAGGTGAGGTTTGGAACAAAGACGGTTCTTAAAATGTCCATTTTTGTAAGTGAGAGGTGCAGGTGTCAACAACCTCTATAAAGAGGCTTCACCCAATTTCAGGTTTCTAGAACATATGGTAACCTCCATGTAATGGCTATGTTATTGGAATAACTTCATTTAATGTGAATGTTTTATACCTTTAAAATGTCTCTCGCACACCTCTCATTGACAAAAATGATTCTTTAAAGAACTGTAATAGTTCTCCTGTGGCGTTGCCCAAACACCTTTTTTTTAGATTTCAGTCTCATGTGACTGATCAAGTGTATCCTGCTCTTTTGGGGTTTTTTTTCAATACTGTGTGTACAAAGAAGCTGAATTCACTAATTAGAGGGTCTGTCTGAATACTTTTGGACATGTGTGTAACAATAGTAACAATACATTAATTGAACATTAAAACAACCTGTTTAATGTAATTTTGGTACCCCCAATTCCGTCAAAACAGCTCTTACCTTTTGAGGCATGGACTCCACAAGACTTGTGCTCAAAAATGTACACAAAATGTGTGCTCAAGTATCCAAAACTAAATCAACAACTTTCCCACATCTCAAGACGGCTGTGCCTTATTTGGTCTGCAACAATGTTGATAAATTATGCATGTTAAAATAACATTCCCATGAATAAAAAGACTTAAGCCAATATGACTTCCCACAGTGCATCCTGGTGCTATCTCCTCCCCAGGTAAGAGGCACACACATGCAGATGTCCACTTGATGGGCTAGCCTTTGCTCCCTACATGCTCCACTGGATGCCTAGAACACTGTCACGGGTTCACAGGTTGATCTTGCTTAAACAACTTTTGTTACGTACTGACCTACTGGGAACACCCCACAAGATCTGGCGTATTGGAGATGCTCTGACCCAGACGTCTAGCCCTCGCAATTTGACCCATGGTAAAGTTGCTCAGATCCTGACACTTGCTGCAGCAAATGAACTTCAAGAACTGACTGTTCACTCGCTACCTAATATTTCCCACACCTTGACAGGTGTCAGTGTAACAAGATAATCAATGTTATTCACTTCACCTGTCAGTGCTTTTAATATTGTGGCAGGTGTACTTTTTACACTGAATGTACTGTTAGCTGTGCTTTTTGTTAGATTCTCTTTGAGAATTGCATCCATGTGGCCGCACGAAATCACTTTGGTAGTCAATCTGTGTCAAACAATGACATGAAAAAGGACGATGAAAAAGAAGTAGCATCCAAAGTTCTGCCTCACTTGCTTTTCAATTACCGCAGATGGAGCAGAACGGAATTGTTAGTGCCATTTATCGAATGCGCTTCATTCCGTATTAAAGTGCAAGTCAAGAAATCCATCCCCTTGTACAACAACCTGTCTGTTTTACAACAACAAAGAGATCTCTTTCTTGTTCAGATAGCCTATGTCAGTTCATTAGAAACAAGGAAAGGAGAAAACGAGGGAAGAAAGACATCCTGACAAAGACACACTCCTCCACAAACGTGCCATCAGTGCTGGCAGTCATCCTGAAGAATGCTTCTTGCCTCTGCGTATTCAGCTGGTGCAGAACAAAAGCAATAGCTGAATGAATCGATTATGATAATGATTGGTTGGTGTGGAGAGCTTCATTCCCCCTCTGAACGAAAGTGAGATGATGGATTATTGAAAAAGCATTAAGGAGATCTTTATGCATCACTGGTTACCTTCTTTCCCCAACATGGACAGCTGCATTGTTCTATTGGCAAGGTCTTCTCTTTTTATCTTCTATGTGTAAACTTCACAGTGGTATTTTAAGGTCAACATAACGACTTACAATGACAAGGAATCATAAACCAACCAGTTTTTAAAGTGTGGGTTTACATTTTAGTCTCAATCTTGTGTATGTTCTTTAGCTCATACAGCAAGTTATTTCTTCGGTTCGTAATGGTCATTAACGTAATGGAAAGTCCAATGATAAATTAAAGAAAGTATTGCATAACTCACATTATTATTGCTTTAGCTCTAAATTGTTTCAGAAATAATAAATGGACAGTCACCTCTTTTAGCATCTTAAACAGTACACAGATGTGTAGAACTAGATGGAAATATTTGCATGGATGGCTGATCATGAGGTGGGTAGTAACTAATCTACTCAAGTGTGGTTTCGATACCTTTGTGCCTCACTAATTTGGAATCCCTAGAAGGCCACTATTCTTTTTTTTTTTTTTACTTCATTTTCCTTAATGCATTGAACTATCTATGTCAACTATCTATATGCATCTAAACCTGTTAAACTGAGGAGACCTCTATTTAACCAGACATCTAGCTGCCAAACAACAGCTGCTACAGATTGGGAACCCATGATCTATGCCATTATCACATACATGTTCTTTTTTACCTCATATAACATCCCGATTGGCAGAATGCCAGCAATCAACTGGTAGTTTAGACCCTTTGTCCTGGCCCACAAAACCCATCTAATTTGCTGGGTAACTTTCAAAGAAAACCACTGACAGAAAAGGTTTTGATGTTTGCTAGTTCATCCATCACCTCCTTTGTCTCTATTGCTAAAATGTTTAAAATGTGTTTGTCATTGTTTGAATTATTAAGAAAGAGGAATACGTATAAATACATACATTGTTGAAGATGTGAGAGTGTGTCCCCTAAAGAACACAGGCCTGTGTGACGGGTCTAAGCCCTGGACACCTCCTGCTCAGTTTAACCCCTGCTGAAAATGGTTCACCCAACTGAGGCTTGTGTTTTTTTTCTCCTTTTCTCGGGTCTACAGCTGTGAATGCAAATCGCCTTGCTAATCACACTTAAAAACACAAAGTTTATTTTGAAAACAGAAAGAATGCTGTGAAGTGTCATTGCTCTACCAATGCAGCCCCAAAATTAAAGTCTGCTGACATACAGTGGAAAGGGTCTATTGATATAGACGCTTAAAAAAGAAGAACCAGACATCAAACAGACCACAAAGGTTTTATTTCAAGTTCCATTCCATTTTCTTTCAAGTGGAATTTTCTTTTATTTCATACTGAACCAAAAGTATGGGAATGATATGCACTGTGTGGAATGTTTAGTCATTCTGTAAAGAGTCGGTGCAGGATACATTTCACTGCATGTTGTACTTGTATGACTATGCATGTGACGAATAAAGAATCTTGAAATATGCCGTAAAGCATAGAAATACACTCACAGCACAGAACAGCTAATGTACATGCACTCGGATTTCTGATCTTTTGATAACATCGTTTGATACTTTAATGCTTATCAGAAAAACGACGACCTCCATTTTCTCCAGTTACTGAACATCTGTCATAAATAAGTGACGATCTTGAGAAAACAAATTAAAATTGCTCACTTTTATAGGACAACATTGTAAACAAAAGATGCAGATCTATGACCGTTTCTATCTTCTAGACAGTTACACTGGACACGGACTGCACATTTCTAATAAAGGTGTTATCTTATCTCATCTATTTTAGTTCAATCTGTCAGTTTAATTCAATAACTCTCATTTAACTCATCTACTACTCATATTTCTGAATAGTAATAAAGTCAGCTCTTAGGGTGGCCTTCCAAATTTCTGTTTTGATTAGTACTGTCTAAGCGAGAGACAGAGTTGTGGGGGGGCGCTGTGGACCAGGCAGGACGAGTCGATGTCAGAGGCATTTCCCTTTGTGTTTATAATTTTAATTCTTTTAGAGGGAAACTGTCAACCCTATCCAAAGTGCTGGACCAAAGAGAGATAATGTATGCTTTCGTGCGGTTCTTTGAGGACGACATGTGCTACGCGTTACCCGTGTCAAGCGTGAAAGACTTCAGACCTCGGCACAAAACAGATTTTGATCATCAGAAGGTGTATCTGGTTGTCAGAGGTGAGGAGAATGGAACAGGCCAGCCGAGCAAGGCTCAGGTCCTCGCTCTCGCAGGTAAGCTGCCCTGATCGCATGGAGGCTTTTTTTTCTTGATTATTTATTTCATTTTTAACACCCCCACCACCACCACCTCCTCCTCTCTTCTGACTTGCGTTCACTAATCAGTAAGGGCTCGTATTGAAGCTCTCCTCTGAAATCTCATGGCACTGCGGTGTGGAGATAAGGCTTCCCTGTCTCAACAAGGTACAGGATCTCCTTCTCCTGCTCTCTTGTTTACGTCGGTTTTATCTTGCTAGCTCCTACATTAGCCAGTCTGAAAGCTACAAGCTACCAAACACATGTTCTTTTAAGGCTGGATTTTGTTTCTAAACTCTCCAGCTTGTAGAAAAGGCGAGGTTAACTTTTATTTTAACGAAGAAACCTGCTTGTCTCGAAACAGCGATACTGCTAGCTAGGTTAGCAGGGCTAAAGGTGCTAGGTGTGTAGTTAGCAGGCATGCTAACGTGAGCTACACAGAAAATGACAACTTTAAACAGGTGACTTTTGGGGTCGTTTGTGTTAACATCGGGTTGTGTGTGTTTCAGGTAAAGGGCTAGGGCTTAAAGAAGTTGTAGCGTTGTTTGTAAAAGCATAACAAGCCAAATGTTATGTAGAAACTGGGCTGGTTGTCTGGCAGACACAGGCAAAGCCATGTCAAGCCAAGCCAAGCCAAGCCATGCCATGCCATCCTTTCCCTGGCAGTCTCGGTCTGCTGGGGCGAGCTGGCTACTTAGCTAGATTACTAATCCTCATATGCTGCCTGGCTCTGTTGTTAAAACGGAACCACAGTCTGATCTCGTTAGCAGCAGTCAAAAAGGTAGTGCAAGTTTGGTTGAGCAAGTTTTTTTTGTACAGTTAAGTTTGTTGAAATCAGAGGTGGGTAAAAGTAGAAGAGGAGATATTTATAATTACACAATTAGAAGTAAACATACCTTAACAAAAAATTAAATAAAAATACAGCTTCAAAAGTGCCAGAGGAAAACCACTCAATACATTCAACGTCTCTGATTTAGTTGCTGATTCTTCTTTTTTAGTTATGAAATGAAGTAGTAGTAAAGGTGCTGCTGAGTATGAATCATTCAAAATTATACCTGGCTGTGTGTAACAAAAGTGTGTAGTGATGACCCACCTCTGGTTGAAAGTGTTGAAGTGGATCAGAGCAAGTTACTCTGACAAGGAATTCAAATGTTTAAGTTCTAACTACTTTTCTAATAGCTGTACTTTGTCATGTCAGTAGATTATTTGTATGTTTTTATTCATTATTATCTGACATGTACATGATGGAGAATTTAAGTTCCCTACTGACATTTTTTTCCTCCTTTTCCAGATAGCATTGAGGAATTTGAGAACAGTATTATGCAAAAGAAGATGAAAATTCCTAAAATGTCTACCAGGAATGCTGGACATGCAGTAGAAAACCACTTTGGCGAAGAGAGGATGCCCCTCAGACATAAAAAGGTAAAGTGCACCTGCAGTACAAGACTGTTGCTAAGTATGCTCTTGTAGTGAACTGCAGACTGTTTTTCTGCCAGCAGGCTGGATTAATTTGGAATTCATGCACAAATCGGGATTGGCTTAACATGGATTTTGCACTGATATTAAGAATGTGTTTTAGGGGAAAGTGGGGAAATGGAGTACTTCTGATTTAGACTAGGGATGACAGTTGAGATAATAACGGAAATGATTACGCTTTACATGAACAAATATTAGTCACTATGGCCTGAATGATATCAATTCGTAAAAGCCTAGTTATAACTTGTAGACTAATTTTAAAATCATTTCCCAGTGTTGCCCAAAACATTGGTGATCTCATCATCCTGCCTGTCTCTCAACAGCAATAGGTCTGATGTGTCTGACATGGCTCTGCGCTGTCAGGATCTGTGTTCAGTATTTAAAAACATTTGTTTGGGATGATCGATAGGCCTGTTAGCTAAACCAGGTACATAACACCTTGAAGAAAACGCTGTAGATTGATATTATGCTCAAGGTTTTTAGATGCAGTGCTATTCGTGTGGTTTTCGTAGGTCATGTGATATTATTCCTTGTGATAACTGAAAGTTAGTTAATTAAGTATTTTGGGTTTTCTCCTCAATCCAAACTACAGATTTCTGAAACTGAAGGTTTTTGGTACAGTACTAATTAGAGACTCTGATCCTAAAACGTATATTTACTATACCAGAGTCTCTCTTGTTGAAGGGCCCACAACAATGCACATGTTATGAGTTATTTAAATATCTAATTTTCAAGTGTTTCTTAAATTGCTGGAAAATTGAGACAGTACAGCGCATGTGGACATTCAGGAATGTAATTTAGAGATTCATTTTCTGCTTTCGATGCTCTGTTTGTAAACTTTGAGTAGGTTCTGTTTTGTTAATTTTTGACTAAGACTTAAGTAAAACTAGTAATTTTACTGGATCATATGTATATGTACTAAGCACATTAACGCGTTTTCGCACAGTTTTTAAAATTACTTTTATTTTGAAATTTCCCTTTAACAGGGACACTCGCTACAGAATATACTGACTGCTTCTGCTGCTCCCTGATAAAAGAAAAATATTTCTCCTGAGACCTGTTCAAATTCTGTTGCTCAGAAGGTGCCTGATATATTGTGATCATGGTTCTGGACCGTGGGCACCGGTGTTCTGATGATTTATGCAGCCTTGTCGAAAAATGCTACCATAGCCCAAATCGACAGCAGACGGTTATCGATTCATGCTACCCTGCAGAAATATGCTCCCTTTAAGTTTATACAGTTTATAGTTAGTTTACAAACTGATAATAATGAGAAATAGACAAATAAAATGCATAATCAGAGAAAAATATTTTTTATTAAATATTATAAGCAGTGCATCAGTTCACCTTGAAGTTTGTATAGTCAGGTAATAACACTGATAATAATGAGAAATAGGCATATAATAGGCTCTACGTCTCGGCTGTTTTTCGGTGGGGATTCTAATGGATAAAAAGCTATAATGGTTCCAGTGCCCACGAGGGTACGTTGTTTTTCTATAACAAACTAGATATTACGTGAATGCCCTGCGGCTTTGGGTTTATATTTTATTTGATTACATTAATGTTTAAGTTGAGATTTACAAGAAATATTTGAACTGCAGCTGTGTGACTATGTTAAAGGCAAGACTGCTGTTAAAAAGTTCATTATTTGTTTAAAGTGTTAGCAAACCAAATGTTATTGAGCATAAAACAGTACTTTTAAATTCATTATTGATTTTTGGATATAACAGTGTGATTAACCACGATAACATCGTATCGCACTAAATCAAGTAAACAAACCTACTTATGCTGCTTATACTGAAACATGCCGTCCCGTTCCAGTACACAGAAACATTTAGGTTACAAACATTCTAGTGGCATGAGTGTTTTGTGCTGCGAGTCTATCAGGGCACTTACTGACCATTTTATTAGATACATACTTACATACCTTGAAGGTGTACAGTTAGTCTGTAGCACATTTCTTTACATGCATCTGCTTTTGTATTCCCTTCTGCCTTTCTTCAGTGTATTGGAATAATTATTTTTGTGTCTTCAAGAAATTAGTTTTTATCTTTTTTGAAAACATTGAATCCAATGTGTGAGTACTGTGACACTGAGCAAATATATGTGCAACAGGTGCATTCTCAAGAGCAGCGGGCCTCCTCTAACTCATCCAAGAGTCTGGCTGCAGTGGTGGCACGGCTAGAGAGGAATGCCGTGAACTCTTGTGTGGAAGGAGATGAGTTGGAGCACCTGGGTGAGGAGGAGGAGGGTGAGGAGGAAGAGGCAGTGGTGCCCCGCGTACTGTATGAGGAGCTGGTGCACAGCTATAGGCAGCAGGAGGAGGAGGTGCGGCGGCTGCAGCAGGAGCTGGAGCGCACACGCAGGCAACTACTACAGCAGGCCAAAAAACTGAAGGAGTACAGCAGTCTGCTGACTGAGGTCAAAGAGCTGCGTGACTTCAATCGCCGCCTTCAGGATGTGCTGCTCATAAGGCTGGGCAGTGGTGAGAGAGGCACACAAACATACACATGCAAAAGCCACATACACTTAGAGGTGTAGAGTTAGAGGTGGGCGGTGTATCGATTTTATGGATTAATTCAAATTTACATAGCAATGTGTTTTTATGAAAATTGATTTTATTACTTATTTTACACACAAGTACCAAAATCGGGACTAATTTGACACACAGAGGAAAAAGAACACACAACTGGTCGACTTCACTCGGGGAGGTGACGACTTGTGATTGAACTTTAACCCTAAAGTGAAAAAAATAAAGTTAAAACATGTTTTGAACCATTTATTTGTCATCTGTAGTTTAATTTTGAGGAGGGAAATTTAAGGCAATATCGTTCAGCGCTACACTGAGTACTTTTCCAAGAACAACTCAACCTCGCACATATTGTTAACGTGAACTCAATACTGACAACATAGAGTAGTTTTTAGGCTTAAATCTGAAAGCCAGCATCGACAATTCTAATCCAAACTAGATTTTATCTTGGTTTGGCATGCAATGTTTTTCAATGTGAATTTTGTTTCGAATATTGAGGGTAATTTTTAATGTTTTTATTATGAATTTTGAAGATAAAGAAATGGTACATTTATTACACCACTGGCCCTTGTAGGTTGCATCTTATACCTTTTTGCTAGCACATGGGTGTTTTTAATAAGGTAGTAGAGGCACAGCCTCACACTAGTAATAGTCCTTGGACAAGACTAATAGTGGTACAATCACCTACATCTGTAACATGATTTCATTGTTACAGTTAAATTCCTGTTTGAGAAGTGAATTTATGAATCATACATTTATAAATCATAAATACCATTCAGATGGGATTAGTTTTTCATGGAGAAGTGGGAAAAATGTCATTTTTCCACAGGACTTTTACAATGTTTATGACAAGAGAATCGCAAGGAATAAAAAATTCCGTTAAATAGTTGAGAGGGGTTAGCCTATTTATGCAACAGCATCTTTGCTCCAGTTAAAGCGTTTAAAAATTCTCAATTTTGTTGTTGTTTTGTATTTGCAACAGTCAACACTGTTCAAGTTGCATATTGGATCAGGGATGGACATTTGAAACTATTATTACTAAAGGGTGTGTGTTTGTAAATAAATGAACAAACATACATTTTGTTATTTCTGTACAGTGTGTGTTAAGTGTGTTTAAACATTACCAGACTGTGTATACATAATAACCTGGTTATATGCTTCTTTCTTCTCAGAATGAAGTTTTTTTTTCCCTCAAATAGGTATTTTTAAAAGTTTTTAAGCTGCACACTCTGTAATGTGTTTGTTTACTGTAGTAGTTCCATTTTTTTTAGAGTAGCGTTGGGGTGATTTTCCTGAGATTTGAACCATAGCGTCGGCTGCTTAAGGAGGACATAGTGTCCAAAGGTCTGAGACCAGTGTCCTGGCCAGCTGCTCTGTCTGAGTGAGTGTTTGTATGTGTGGTGGGAGGGAGCAGACTGAGGGATGGAGAAGAGAGCTGATGGTGAGGGCTAAAGATTAGACTGGCCAGGGTGCTTTGGGGTCAGGAATGCAGTACGCTGAACGATATTAAAACTCATCAGCTACATTAGAGCTTAGCGTGGCCAGCCACCAAGCCAGCTTACTGGGCTAAAATAACCCGGCTGTCTCGAGGCACAGGGGAAGCCGTGTTTTAGGCAGCCGCCCAAAGTGAGTCAGCCAGGACTCAGTACAGCCGCGCTGGCCGGGATGAATCAAAGCTCCTGAGACAGAGTGCGCATGTGGGCCTTACATGAAAACAATTTTCTTGTTCTTTTCTCTGCTTTGCTGCTTTCTTTAAACTCAACTGTAGACCAGTAGACTGGCATCTTAATTATCCTGTGGTTAAACGTTTTGTTCCCCACAGAGCCAATGCACGACAATGGCACTCAGACAATCAAAGCAGAGGTGGTAGAGCCAATTCCTGATCCACAGGAAGTGTGTCGTGAGGAAGCCAACACTAGCTCCACCCATTCCCCCTCCCCGAGGACTGTTTATACCTTCAATGATGGAAAAGTAAGGGTGTGCTTATGTGCATTAGTGTGTCTGTATGTAAGCAAGTGTGTGGTATGTCTGTGAGGTATTTTTTTTTTTTTAAAGTTATTTAAACAAGCACACTCTTATTCATGGATGTGAGTAAGCATTCGCGTATGTGTGTGTAAGAGAGAGGGTGTCTTATGGATTATTAATTAAAATGACTTTTGTTCATTTGTCATAAATAGAAATCTGATGTGGCTGATGAGCAAGCAACCTTTTAACTCCTACATGCATGATGATAAAGGTCTGGCAGTGCCCCAGCATTGTTTGCTTTTAGAGTAAGACCTACAAACGGAACAAATCATGGTTTGGTCCGAATCGACCAATGGCAACTTTGTTTCTTACTCCCAATTTGCAGACATTTGGAAAGATGCCTTGTGCATCAAATAATTGTCAACAAACAACTGATGCTTGATTGGCTAGACTGTTCTTGACTTATTCTTTGGGATTTTGAAAAGTGAGAGATAGGATCCGGTTAAACATCACCAAAAATGTTTACGTCCCTCTGTCCAACTGGGCAAATAATTTTCACTGCTGTTGCTGCCGTTATCTTGCACTGGACAGTCAGGTGATTATTGCAATGTAGATGTAAGCCCTCTTACGGATCGCCTCATTTGTTTTGTTTAACACCATGACTGCCCTGACCAGCCTGAAACATTCCAGCTATATTTTCTGTGGAAGGTGTTCATGTGATCCATCAAACAAAAAAAATAAAAGAATTAATTGTTCATTAAGGCCATTATCCATATCATAGCACAGTTCCTTAGCTTTTTTAATTATCTGAGTTGTAGATACGTAATATGCATTTTATTTATATATATAATTTTATTTCTCTATATTTCACCACAGTTGCTGTGGCATGTGCGTGCGTGCGCGAATGACACCCTTTCTTCTGAATCCTTAAGGGACCGACCACACATCGCTCACCATCCGTTTTCATGCTTTAAGCTGTGTAGTCTTTTGTTCAGGCCTTTTAGTTTTCTCTAATTGGCTATGAATCTCCCATCCCAGTAGGCATTTTAACCAGAGCACTTGCTGTGATATTGCTGAGCCCTGTTAGCAGACAGTGGGCCTGTGTTCGCCCTTATTTCAGCCTGCCTTCCATGACAGGAGGGAATTTGCGTTACACGCTGAAAGGGTTCTCAGATCAAGCGTGAAGAACAAAAGCAAATTAGTCCTTACACACCCGCACATTCCCCATATTAATTTTTGTACCACAGGAGTTGCGCAGAGTGACAGGTAGCAGTAGAAACGCAAATCTCCTCTAAGAGCAGTGAAAAGCTTGTCTGCTGGCCAGCAGCCTAAAGCACATTAGTTACATTGGGGGGAAAGCCTTTGGAAGCCATCCTAAAGACTTCTCAGGGTGACAAAAGCAGCCGGCACATTACCTCACCTATAACTCACCAGCCGCCCATCAATCCACCCGATGGCTTGTTTGGCGTTGTCCTCCACAATGTGACTTAAAAGTCAACACGCTGGTCTGGCGTCTGTCAAAACACATTACTCCGTCTGCTGAACTCAGGGACCTCAGCTTCTGAATGTATTTATGAAGCATCACTCAGATGGCTTCATCTCTGTATTGAGTCTCGGAGGATGAGTGAAGAATGTGGAGGTGTGGCCTGTTAGGCCATCTCTCTTTTTATCTGTACTGTGTTGTCTCAAAATGCCTACTGCCAAGTTTAATGGCTGTTCAAGTTGACACTTGAATTTTAATCTTAATAAAGACTGTACAGACAGAATTTTATATTTTAGTTATGTAGCTAAGTACTATTATGAGCCCCTGATTGCTTTGGCCTGCAATTTGATTAATAAGACAATTTAATCACTGGATCATATGAATGATTCATCAGAACACCCAAAGATCCAGAAAGTCTAGGATTGGTCATAATGCCACAGCACACAACAGAAACATTTCAAGCAATTTGGCTGATTTGCATATTGGAGGCCTTCTGTGAAATCGTTATTACTGTTATTAAATTACATATTGTATAGCTCTGTTTAATCACTTTTTTTGATGACAGCTTCTGTACGGCTCAAAACTGTCCCAAAGTGTGTGTGTGTGTGTGTGTGTGTGTGTGTGTGTGTGTGTGTGTGTGTGTGTGTGTGTGTGTGTGTGTGTGT